>JASSUY010031213.1:3741-70871 GCA_032466535.1 Forpus xanthops | reverse complement strand
AAAAAGAAGACTTGGACCCTAAAGCAATTAAGTCTCTCAATATATGCATTTGTTTCCTTATCCCCTCAAAAAAAATGATATTAATTTTCCCAACATGTCAGAAACACAGAAACACTTATGGTCCTCCTGCATATCACTATTTTTTTAAAAATCTGTATAAAGCACTCATTGTAAAAACATCTGTGTCAGTATACACAGATGAACAATAATTAGAATAATCATAGCTTGGTCCTATGGAGGTTTAAGCCATTATTACACACACAAGAACCAGAGGGAGAAATACCCAGGCCAAAATAAACAGGTAAATAAAAATGCAGAGTTGGTGAGACAGGAAAAGTTGACACTATGAAGGAGGTAAAATGCTGCCTGGGAAGATTTCCACTATGTACCTGAAAGGGTCACGTATTACCATAGAATCTCACAATAAAATCTTTCATAAATTTACCTTACTGCACAGTGCAGGTCAAGGAAAGTGTCATCAGTCATCGATTATGAAGGAAAAAAATCAGTTCAGTGGGATTGTTGGGGCTATAGTCTAACTACAGGCATATGGTTCATTTGTAGTGATGATAGTGTTGTTTAGAGTAAGAAAAAATAAACCCAAACAAACACAACAATGCACAATTCAAAAGACACACTATTCAGGTCTGGCAAACTGTCTTACTCCTCTAAAAGTAATGAAATGGCCATGGAGCAAATGAAGAGGTAGAAGTCTATCCTTTCATCTGAAATACCTTAACCTGCATGCTTTCCACTAGCTGTATTCATCTGGAACAGGGTTGCAGTCGATATGACCCTTCTACCTTGTACTGAAGCTACCCTGTGGTGGTCCTGGTCAGAATCCTTTATGGTGGTATCAGATTCCCCTGACAAACAGAGTCAAAAATGTGTTAGATGCCTTCTTGTTGGCTTCCAGTGAGATGAGGCCAATAAGGTTGTTGTGAGGGAGGGGGTGATGTAAAGAAATAGCAGGTATATATATATACCCCCAAGTAGCCATAGGACATCTTATTGTGAAAGGATTGGCCTCCAACCTGGTATTAGATCTATTAATATGCTAGTGGCATAAAAACTGTAAAAATAAAAATTTAGACTTTCATCTGTACTGTTTAATTGAAATTATATGGGAAGTATATGTGCCTATTCCTATATCTTTATTTATAACATAATAATGTGCATCTGTATTCTTGCGTCACAGGTCAGGAACTGGGGTAAAGCACATGAGGAGGTCTGGAGTGACAATTTAAAGTGCAAATCCACCTTGCAGAGATCCAAGTATAGTTTGAGGCAGAAAGCCAGGAGAAGGACAGCCTTGCAACTACCAGGGCGTATATCTCTACTGTATAATGGTTACACAACGGAAGTGGGTTGATTGGGAAATCATGTAAACACACGTTTAACACATGGTTACTCACCATGTCCAGCAGCAGGGGTCTCTTACTGTCCTTGTTCCAGGTACGGTTTGTGCTGTTTGTCCTGGCTTTTAATGACCTGGTGTAGCAATGGGAACTGATTAACGTACCCTATGCAGCAATGAAATGCCTTCCCCCAGCTAGGAAAACACAATTCTGTTACGTCTGAGAGTATTTCTTCCTGTGCTTATTCATGTAGCCAGCCATGTACGTCTGCATGTAGGTATGTGTTTGTGTGTGTGGCTAGTGTAAGTACATGCTCAGGTACATCACTGGACAGAATGGGGACCATGGAACTCAACTCTGCTGGGCTACAGGATTTGAAAATATCTTAACAGTTGGAAATCTTGTACTGAAATGATTTTGCCTTTTTTTTTTTTTTAATTAAAAATGTCTTTTTAAAATCAAAAGTATTTTATTTCTTAGAAAAATCCTTATCTTCACTGGAGGACCCATGCATATCTGTGTGCAACATGAAAGCAAGATTTTTTTGAGTACTCTTTTTGTTCTTTTACTCCAAGAATCTTTCTATCTTATATCTCTTCCTGCTTTAAGATTCTTTGAGGGTACACATTAAATGAGCTTCTGTTTGCAGGTATTGGCAGAAAAGGATGGTTAAGTACCATGGTCAAATACTTTTTTTTCTCTTTAGTAAAAGAAGATCTGTGAGACTCCATCAGCAAAATGTATGCATTGTGCTATGGAGACATGTATGCATTTGGATGGAGATGTGTAATCACATCTGCCTTGACTAACTATGTGGAAGTCCTAAGACTAGAAATTGTAGTGCTCAGACTAAGGGACACAACCTCAAAATGGGCAAGTCAGATCCTGTGAAAAAATCTTAGTAGGAGAAGTTACCATAATTGTCTTTTTAATTTAAAGGCATCTAGGCCCTTGATTCCATCTAATTCCAGTATACGTGTGTGAATCAATACTGTAACGGAATAATACTTGAAAAAATCATGCATGAGGACATCTGATATACTCAGTTTTACCTGTATTAAAAAAATGAGGTCTACATACTTTTAAAATGTGACTGATGCTGTTTACAATAAATAGTTGTGAGCCTCTCAATTTATTCACAATGAGAAATTACTTTCATGCCACAGGAAAAAGAAGCATTGAGGTTTTCCTACACCTCAGGTTCCTCTATCTGAGTATGAGGCTTCTCAGTGCTACAAAGGACCAAAAAAAAAAAAAAAAAGCCCTACAGCTGCTACCACCAATCCTCAGTAAAAGAAACCATAACTCTGTGAATTTCTATGGAGTGGGAATATCAGCAGCAGTTCCATTCAGCCCCCAGTCTAGCAGCAGTGAACAGAAGGTTGCGGGAAGTAGAAGAGATAAGAACTTAATTTCCCCATGTACTTCAACCTGTTTTATTTCTTCTAAGTTGAAGAGTGATCAAGTGCTGAGAGGCTAGTTAGTTACATTGTTATAAATTGGAACAATCTCAACTGAGGAAGGTGTTTTTTTTTCTGTTGCTTTTTATATTACAGTGCTATTTATATCCATCAGTAGATTTGTAAAGTGCTGCTATCAAAATACATCTATTCTATCCTCCTAGAGTGAGCCAGGTGTGATCTTACATGGCACCCTCTGCTTCAAAATAATTTGTACGATTTGCCATGAGATAAACATGACCAACATGATGCAGGCTGCCACTAAATTCTGTTTTAGGAGTTAAGTCTGAGCAGAGAAATAAATGACAGAGAAGCCAAATTCATCCCACATTTAGCTTGCTCAGTAACTTCACTGTATATCCTTTGCCTAAACCACATCAAATTCACACAGACTTAGTGAGACAATCAGGCCCACGAGATTCAATTGAGAGACATGTTGTAACATGCTCCAAAGGGGAAAGGGAAAAATAATTGCTTCAATAGAACCAGTACAAATTCTATAAGCAAAATGCTGACAATTTCTTAACCACAAAATCTGGAGAAGTTAGCAAATCCGACACTAGCAATTATTTAATCATAATGTCTGGAGGAGCTACCTATTAGGATATCAACAATTATATAACCACATCATCCGGAGAACCCAGTAAATTTAAGCTCTTTTGAGTATATATATGCACTTTCTAGAAATCTAGTAAAAACCAAAGAAGATAGTAACAGTTATTTAATCACAGTGTCTGGAATATCAACAGAACTGACAAATTTGCTTCAGGATTCAGAGAAGCAAGCAAGAAGTATCATCTCCTAGATCTCCATGGAGTATGTATACACTTTAATGTAGAAGCTAACTTGAGCACAAAACAAAAGTGTTATGGCAGAAATTTTGTACTGTCTGCAAAAGGTTTTTTGATTAAGGCACATTTAAGATTTCTTGGGTATCATAAAGTCCCAGGTAAGTCTCTGAAAACTGCTTTTTTCTGTTTTCATATTCATGCATTGGATATAAAAGCAAAGGAGGAGGGTACTTTGATCATCTAGTTGCTAATGTGGGACTTCAAAGACACAAGATCAATACCTTCATCTATGCGGTTGTTTCTGGGTCATTGTGGCAAATTCACACTAACTGTCTATGCCTTCATTCTGCTGAAGAATAATTAGAGTGCTGTCCTGCCTTGCAGATTAAGATAATAAAGAATATGAGAGATGTGAAGTACACTACAACAGCAATTTGAGAGATATCCACACAGTTTGATTGAAATATGACAGCAGGTCAAGATGAAATGTCTCCCTAAACAGAATTAAAATTGCATCAGCAATACTTCGGGCTGAATAACATAAAAAACTGCCAAAAAAATTTAATAGACTTCCACTATGAACTTATTTAAGTGGAAGGAGGTCTTCTGTTTATATGGCATCTCTACCAGAGCCAGGCTTAAATCCCCAGCAAAAGGGTGGAAATATGAGCTGATGAGCACCCTGAGCCAGATATGCTGACTTGTGCTTATTAAATATGAAGGGTTTTGTATATTGCATATTTAAAAAAATGGCAGAAGACTCTAGGTATGGATTAAATATCCCAACTCCGTTCAAGAGTTGTTGGGAAAATGAAGGCAAATGGTTTAAAGCAAGAGAGATTTAACTCATAAATGCTTAATTCACCAAAACATGTTTCAGGTTTCACCTGTACTTAGAGGCTTTCAAAATCTCTTACTGGAAAAGTCTCCACATGGGAAGATTCATAAGGCATTTCCATTTTTAGTATGGGATGGAGATCCACAAGGCATTTCCATTTTTAGTATGGGATAGAGATCCACAAGACATTTCTATTTCTGGTATGGGCTGTATGCACCACAGACTATGACCTAGCAGCACCCAGTGACCTTCTCATCCAAAAGCTCCTGTGAAATCAGCAGTAGTGGTGTCCCTTGTCTCAGCCACGGATCCTGATCCATTGTATGTCTTTATAACAGACTGATTGGTGCAAAATCAGCTCTCAGGGAAAGTCTGCTGATGAAAGTCTGTGTGCCCTTGCACACCTTATACTTCTGCCCTTCACTAGCACTGTACTCAGGGCAATGGGCCATGTGAGCACAGCCATTCCTCTCTCCTCTGCCTATGGGGACATGAAACCTACATCTATAATCTCAGCATCATTTTTTCCTACACAGAAGATGACTCTTCTACTCCTTGAAATTAACTAATTAGGTACCATATATATATATAAGTAATTGCCTATTCATATGAAGTAATAGATAAGTTAAAAATTATCCAGATAAAGTTCTGTATTTTCAACAAGAAAGACTGACCATCTTCCTAACCTTAGTGATGTTCAGTTACAGAAATCTCCTGTGAGGCAGTGCTCCAAGCCCAAAGTCTTTCCCCTTTCTTGAAGAATTGCTTCAGCTTTTATTATATTTGATGTCAGGGAAGCAGACTCATTCTTTGAAAGGCAGAAAGGCCCAACATACATATCATGAGGTAGAAGACACATATTTAATCGCTGAAATATTTATTCTACTTATGTGTGTAAATAGGAAGTTAACTCCTTGAAGGACAGCATGTGAGGCTCTTTCTTCTGTATTGTCTATCCTGCTGATTTTGTAACTCTTCTGATAAACTTACTCCAAGGCTACTTGGGGCCGTATTGACCTTTCATAGCCGAGGGAAGTTAGAAGAGTAATAATAGTGTCATGATAACAGGAAATAGCAGTCTTGGAACCAGCCGTGGTGGAAACTCAGCAGGACTTTCACTGAAGCTGAGAAGAGTCATACAAAAAGAGACACTGTCTCCTTTGTATACCAAGAGATCCTTCCCCTCTGACTCCACCACCACCACCACTTTGGCAATTCACCAGCAAAGGAGCAGGATAAGCTCTGCAGAAGCACAGCTAACTCAAAATGAGTTAGCTAGGATTTGCTTTGTTACTGTTTGACTACGTCCTGTTCACCCTTTTCCTTCCCCCCTTTTAATCAGATTGCTGTCTTCTCTGGCCCACAGCATACAAAGATGGTATCCTCCAGTGATGAGAGCTGTGCTCTGCTCCCTCTCTTCTTCTGCTGCTTAGCACAGTGCTTCTCTGCCAGACACTATTGCTCCCAGATTAAAACAATATATGACAAAACGATACCCACTGACTATTGACACTGGCAATTATATAGAATTAAATAGGCTGTGTGTTTTGGACAAACTTCAAAGGCTTGTGGGATTCCCACACATGCTCAAAAAGCTGTGGGGTCCTTTTTAGTTCTCAGACATGTGGCTACTTCCAAGCCTGCTATTTCCTATTAACATGAAACTATTATTACCCACTTACTAAATGCTTCCTGTCACTATCCAGCCAGGAAAGAGAGCGTCCAAGATAACAGCATCAGAAGGCCCAAGAAAGGGGCTGGCAGATGGGTCTGTTTCCTAAGGAACCATGTCCAGCAAGATTTATCTTACTTTGCGTTCCCCAGCCAGTGGGTGTGGTTGAAAGGCTGATGTAATTTCTATCAGCACTGGCTGTTGAGCTAAGCATCTGTAATAACAAGTGTGTGAAATTCTCTCACTGGCCTAAGGTATTGCGCATCCCATGGGAAAAGTTTCCTACTTGTTAACAGGCAAACCTTAAACCTGCCACAACCCTCAGACTCCCTCTTGGCTCTTGCTTATTGAATTATTTTGCAAACTCTGAGTGCAGTTAGACCACTGTGCTGGTGTCGGTGAAGAAAAAACTGCTAAGTATTGTCTTTCCAATAACTTCTTGAGATGTGAATGGCTATACAGGTATTTTTATCGGACATACCTTGCTTCGGCTATTTAATATATCAATGTCATTTTAACAGACACGATAAAAATTCCCTTTTTCAACAGAAGCTGACCTGAAGCCTGGATTTTCTACTGTATTCAGATTCTTGAGTCTCATGAAACTGGTGTGCAAGTCTAGTTAAGAATGAAGATCTCAGTGAGACCAAATTTGAAGCAGAAAGTACTTTGTGTTTCTATGCTTTTGTAGAGAAACTAACTGATCTTATCCATTTTAGTGTCTTTCTACTCAAGAGAGGTCATTTACATGCCTACTTTTTGAAAATCTGGTCTTTAAGGATGTGCCTAAGAGCATGGTAAAACCATATAACAAAAACAGGTCTTAAAGATGATCCTCCAGCTTTTTCCCACAAGGGAGCATCTTGTCTTGAAATATATGTAAGTTAATAAAAAAAAAGAAGGGAAAAAAAGGATAAAGAGATAACAAAAAAGGTGAAAAAAATATTCTAAAAGGAGTTTTGAGTTCAGCGGGATCTGGACCAGAGCTACACAGTGGGGGTGTCAATGTGAGCTTGGAGAAGAGCTACTGTGGTTTTAATTCCAGCCTCTCATTATGGTTTCAGTGGTCTACACTGAGTTGTTCTGCCCAAGGGCTGCCTGTAGCCAGACTCCTTGGAGCACATTGTCCCAACCCATCCTGAACTGTACAACATGGTCTGGATCACCCTGATGCTCCCTGTGGGGATGCAAGCCACACTGACCCAAAAAGCATCTCTTTGCCCTTAATGACTCTTAGCACATCACTTCCTAGAGGTCAAGAGCCTCCCTCAAACAGCAGTCTGAGACCATAAGGCAAACACAGCATCTCAGCTGCCAGCAGCCCTTCTTTTATTCTGTGCTTCTATTCTCAGTCTCGACTTCCCCAACTTGGAGTGCAGGGGTTAAATTGGATGCTGTCCATGGAGCTCTAAAGCATTGCATTTACCAAACTTCTCTCAGGTCACAGTGCCTTGGTGGTACAAACAAAAATAAAATACAGCCTGCTGATGTGGGGAGCAAGAAAGAAACGAAATGTCATCATGGTAGTGTCTGTACAGAGGGTTAAAGCACTGGGTGAAATAATCTGTTTAATACCTCAGCTCCCATGCAGTCAAGCAGCCTGTTCCCAAGGTTAACCACCCAATGCACAATATAACCCTATTATTACTGCTTCTATTATAAGAAGGCATTAGGTCTAGGTGAAATCAGGCTTTGCTATTGACACAAGAATATACATGTAGCAGGAGGCAGTCTTCTCTGCACTGTTATTTAAACCCCAGTATCTCAGGAAAAGTATCAGAGAGACAATGAGCAGTTGAACCCAGCTGAAGAGCCATTTGGGGAGGAGTAACTAGCGCTTCCAGAACTTGTACCCTCAGTAATATTTAAAAATCTTGAAAGAGCATTTGGGAATCAGACTACTATCTGCCAAGCCTTGACCTGTTTCTCAATTAGACCTCTACAAGCATTGCCACTACTTCACACATCTCACCTTCTAAGCAGATTTTAATTAGAGTCATAGAATAGTTAGGGTTGGAAAGGACCTTAAGATCATCGAGTTCCAACCCCCCTGCCAGAGGCAGGGACATCTCCCACAAAACCATTCTGGCCTTGAACACTGCCAGCAATGGCACATTCACAACTTCCCTGGGCAACACATTCCAGTGCCTCACTACCTTTACAGTGAAGAATTTCTTCCTCAGATCCAATCTAAACTTCCCCTGTTTAAGCTTGAACCCATTACCCCTTGTCCTCTCACTACAGTCCCTCATGAAGAGTCCCTCTCCAGCATCCCTATAGTCCCCTTCAGATACTGGAAGGCTGCTATGAGGTCTCCACTCAGCCTTTTCTTCTTCAGGCTGAACAGTCCCAACTTTCTCAGCCTATCTTCATAGGGGAGGTGCTCCAGCCCCCTGATCATCCTCATGGCCCTCCTCTTTACTTGTTCCAACAGTTCCATGTCCTTTTTCTGTTGAGGACACCAGAACTGCACACAATACTCTAAGTGAGGTCTCACAAGAGCAGAGTAGAGGAGCAGGACCACCTCCCTCGATCTACTGTTCACACTCCTTTTGATGCAGCCTAGGACATGGTTGGCTTTTTGGGCTGCAAGCACACACTGAAGTTGGCTCATGTTCATTTTGTCATCAGCCAACACCCCCAAGTCCTTCTCCTCAGGGCTACTCTGAATCTCAGCTCTGCCCAACCTGTAGCTGTGCCTGGGATTGCTCTGACCCAGTTGTAGGACCTTGCACTTGTCATGGTTAAGCTTCATCAGGTTGGCATCAGCCCACCTCAAAATTGCATCAAGGTCTCTCTGGATGGCATTCCTTCCCTCCAACGTATCAACCACACAGCTTGGTATCATTGTCAAACTTGCTGAGGGCACACTCAATCCCACTGTCCATGTCACCAACAAAGATGTTGAACAAGACCGGTTCCAGCACCAGTCCCTGAAGGACACCACTCGTTACTGGTGTCCAGCTGGACATCGAGCCACTGACTACAACTCTTTTTGTGTGCAGCCATCCAGCCAATTCTTTATCCACTGAGTGATCCCCCTATCAAATTGATGTCTCTCCAACTGAGAGACAATTAAAAGGCAGGAAGAGATTTGGGTGGGAAAAGTTCTCTTGTCATTCATTTGGCAGTTATCCCTCATTTGAGTAACATTTGTCTTTGGTCTATGTGACCTGTACCAAAGCCTCATTCTTCCTGGTTGATCTTGAATCTTAGACGGATACATTTCCAAAGGTGATTTCAGCTATATGATGGCTGAGATACAGCAGACATTGCTTTGAAATCGTACCCAATTGTATATATACACCATATAGCTTTCACAAAAAAAAAAATTGTCATCACATGAAGAACAAATGATCCAAAGCAATATAATATTGCTATTAAAAGTGTTATTATGATAAAAAATAATGGTTAGATATTTTCTATTGAACTTCTATGGAAAATCCAGTTGAAACATATGACATTTAAAAAATATGAACTATTTCTTGGTGCAACCCCACATTAACTTGAGAGAAAATCAAGAATAGCAACAATCACATCCAGGTCATTAAAGAGTTGGCTTTTACATGGCAACGTCTAAGCAATAAATATGACTGCAATTTGTACTTTTAGTCAAATACTGCCTAGTGAATCTCATTGTCCCCTAAATCACTGATAATTTATTAGTAAGAAGTTGTTAGCCATTCCACTGTTTCTGCACCTATTGGCACAGCAAAAAAATTCTGTATAGTGCAAAACTTTTTAAATCTTTAAATAGGACCACAATATCATAGAGACTTCAAGTTTGGCTGGGACTGGTGTAGGTCGCCTTGTTCAATCTCACAGTTCAAAGTAGCAGCAGGTACAGCTGATTGGAGCAGTGTCCAGATGTGTTTTGAATATCTGCGAGAATGGGGACTCCATAATCTCTCTGGCAAACTGTATTCAACAACTGTGACAATGAAAAATTTAAAAAAATAGTGTTCCAACAGAATTTTGTTTATTTTAACATTTAAACTGGTTCCATTCTCATGTATACAGCCAGTAAGTCATGTGTTGGTTATTCTTTTTGTCCTTAGCTGGTGGTTCCTGCATTTGAGTTCGTGCTTGCTGGTAAGACGGCAGCAAGATATCAGGGAGAACATCAAATTCTTACTTGAAGTTTCTCTGCATGAAGAAGACTGAGAAAGAAGGTGCTGAATCAAACCCTGCTGAATTTTATGGAAATATTTCAAATAGATGTGAGGAAATTCTCAATCTCTATCTGTTTATACTTGGAGACAAGTATATTGCTCACTCTAGGCAGTGAAATTGTAATATTACATTAGTTATCTGGTAAATAGAGTTAATGATATTCATAACCATAAGCTATAGAAAGAATTCTATCCACTCCTTCTTAACTATAAACATCGAAATAATAGCTTCCTATTTTTTGTCTTGTAAAGGAACAAAGGACTGGAAGAGACCTTCTCAGGCCTGGAAACTATTGCAGACATGTTACTAACTGAGTAGGTCTCTTGGCTTGTGTTTTTTTTCTGTTGTACTTCTGCACATCAGTTATGGCCCCTCAGAACCTGTAGTCTATTGAGTTATACAAACCCACTCAGCCCAGCTTCTTTGTTGTAGCCACTTAACTCACCAGGACATGTTTTGGCTTTTCTTATTTCCACTGGGTCACACTGTGCTCCCAGTTGAAAGGTAAGAGATAAATCTCTTCTTTCACAGAAGAAGAGCTTTTGTGCCTGAAATGTGTTTTTTTTTTTTAACCTGAAACAATTAATTTAATAAAATATGTTACACCATTCCATGCTTAGCACTTCAGTGCCTAAAATTTCTCCATATCAAATAAAAAGATGGAATCATATGTGGAGTAAAATTCAATCCTACGCATTGAAGACAGGTGAGATGAATTCACCTTCAGGATATTATCTGTATCTCTCTTATGATCATAAAGAGAGTGAATGGATATCTAGTTAATGAAGTCTGAAGAGACATCCATCTCCCTCTTCAAATGATGTCCAGATGTGGTTAGATAAATGGCTCTCTGAGCTCCTCTGTTGAGATCACTATCTTACCACAGGAGCTTCGTCATTCATGTCACATTGAGACCTCTATCTGAAGACACTCTAACCATATCTCAGATGCTGAAGTAATGATATCTGAGATCTGAAATATTCATATCATAGCTATAGCACTGGACCTGTGGGAGACCAGTACTAATCAGAAATGGAAGCTGGGCCAGGGAGAATTAAGCTACCATATGTATACATCTTAATCCAAATGCTGCATCCCACACCTATGGTACAATATTTTGCTTGCTTGTTTTCTTAAAATAAGGCTTAAAGATCCCATTGATTGAAGAAATGTACTATAGCTGGTGCTGCAGGTAATAGAGTGTGGCTTTAATTAAATGTATGCACGCAGTATATAAAGCAAGAGAGCTTCAGATGTTCACGTGTGTGAAAGTGTCTAATGATCCATTCTGTTTCTTTGTATTCTTCTTTTTCTTCAGTTATATTTTGCATCCTCTTAATCTCTACTTTCAGTGGCACACATCTATCCCAATGAGACCTCTCAAATAGCAAAATATGAAGCTTGAACTCAGCTCATTAGCCATTGAAGGATATATTTTTTTTATTACTATTTTTTTTGTGAAAAGCTGACTGTTTATATTCATTATGTTTTTCTTCCTTCTTTAATTCATCTATTTTTACACAGATGTAAAATGCAGATCTTCTGTCAAAAGAAGTCTAAAACCCCCAAAACTCAATTAACTGGAAATGGCCCCAGCCCATTCCAGTCTATAACAATCTATCGGGAGACAAGTGCTGGCAAGTTTTTTCCAGATACATCATCAAATTAATGGCCATCAGAGGTCTTTCTTGAAGAAAAAAGGTGAGGGGTTGAAAGTTATTGACTCAGACAGGATATAAATGATATAACTGTGGCAGAAAACCGCCATCTGTTGTTATGGTCTTTCAGTCTGAAAGAGACAAAAAAAAAACAAACAAAAGAAATTTGTTATGTACATTGAGGTTGGAGGAGTGTAGGAGTCATGCAGCAAAATGGGGTTTTGGCAATTATACTTTTGCCATAAATTTCTGCCTGCTGTTTGCTTATATATCAGAAATTTTGTTGACAGAGTGAGGAAATTCAGGGGGATGAGCAACAGAAATTAAAAATAATAGCAAAAGCAACCTTTCTTTCTCTTTCCTTAAACTTAGTGAAAAGTGAAACCATGCCCAAACATGAAAAGGTGGGACTCAACAAGAAGCCAATGAACTTCCATTACCACAGACAAGGTGCTGGGAAAGTTATAACCAGTAACCTTAGGGTGGGGTTTCCCAAAGTAGCTGAAGAGTAAAATACTTCATACCTATCTTTAGCCACTTTTAAGTGAAACATCACTAATAGGTAATCCCCAATTACCTTGCTTTTTGGAGGTGTTTGTGTTTATCTGTTGGCAAAATGTGAGTCTGTACTCCTAGTTTACAGTAGGTACATAAAAATTAGGTGATCAAAGGCAGGCAAGGAGAATCTCACCCTAACTGTGTGATGGGCAACACTTCCATGGGTGCTTTTGAAAGGTACCTAACAAAAGCAGAGCTGGACTTTGCTCTCCTCAGCCAAATGGTGCAACTCCATGTGTGAAGACTCTCACTGATCCAGAGGAATGCCTCATGTTGTGAACAGTCCCCTTGAACCCAGTGAGATTACCACTTTGGAGGTGTAAACTGTCTTCAGAATAAAACACAAATTTTTGTTTACTTAGGATAAGATAGCTCTGTATCAAAGTTCCTATATATATCCCTTGATTTTCCAACTGTGCAGAGTACTTTATAATTCTGCATCCACTGGGGGCAGCTGAACAGCAGCACATTTGGTGAAGCTTAGTGCTACTACAGTGCCTTCCAATGAGTGAATTGGCCACATGTCCAAGGCCTTCAGTAGAGATCAAGGGTTAGACCCTAGATGCCAGCAGCTGCCTCAGATATTAAAAGATCTCTCTATTTGGGCAATTAGGTCACACCCCTTGTCCGTAAAGCTAATACATCTCGTGGAGTAATTGCTCTCATCACCATCTGTACTGGTCAGATGTTTAACTTTTATGCTTAACATACATAGATGTTTTATGAGATTTTAGATGCCCTGTGGCATCTGAGACTTGCTCACAGGGCTGACTGATGCGATACAGGAACTGAAAAGCAACTGTACCATTTTGGAGAACCACCTTAAGGTCATTTGGGTTTCAACTCTACAAAAGATTTCAACTTTATGAAGGATTTCAAATGATATTAGGTGCCACTTGTTAGAGGTATAGATCCATTAGTTGTAATGTGACTGAGATGCCTATGTCTTACAAAAATTAAATTACTGTAGACTGAAGATATCTGTATGGCTTGGTAAGATGCAGAAGACTGCCCATAGGCATCAGATGCCATTTTATGTGTCTTTTGCTTTTTTGGATGTCCACACATGTAGATACAACACAGTCTACAGAAGATTCATATTGTTTTTCCACAGAAGACTCTATAGTGACTAAATGACACTAAAAAAATTGTGATTAAGCAAATTAAATGCACCCATGCAGTGCATTCATCTAGAGATGAATAGCATCTTAAGAGTCTAGGCTTTAAGCCAAACCAGCTTCCCAGTGTAATTTAAAGTAACTGTGTTTCAACAACCTGGAACATTAAGGTTCACATTGGAAAAAAAAAAACAACCAAAGAAACAATATATATGCATATATATATATATATATATATATGCAAAAGAAAAGAGAGATTTGGGAAACAGGGAGATGGCTGCTGGTCCTTCCAGTTATTATGCAAGTTAAGTTTAAAAGTATGAAATCAGTGACTTTTTTTTAGTTTTGGGTTAAGAAATAATAAAATAAAGAGTTAAAAGGAGATTGGGAAGGGAGTGGTGGAATTATCTCCTCTGTAACAGTGCTGAAGACACTGAAGAAGTTCTGGGTAGTGCCTGGAGAGAGTTTGAAGTTTGTGATGATGCTACTCAGAAGATCACATCATATCAATCTTACCATTTATCTTAGATGGAGAATTGTGTAATAATCTCATATTCTTTCAGGGCATCTATGACCTAAAATACAGCAAAAATGTGAAGGAAAAATGTTGATTAAAATGTTTTCTCAACATTTGAAAAAATAAAACAGGGTCATTTTAGTTCAGCACCAGAATTGAGACAGGGGTCTTGTTTTTTTTCTAGACCAGTTTGAAATGTTTAATGGCCTAATAGGAAGGAAACGGTCTGAAACAGAAAAGAGTAAGTGAGGATTGAAGAGAATTCATCAGCTTCAAAGTTAAGAATTAATCCTTGTGTCACCAAACAATGCTCTGTATATTCAGGGCAAAACTGAGTATAACTCCACTTACATTCCTGGCATAACATTTGAATTTTACCCTTGTGTAACTAAGACCAGAATTGATTATGTTTTCTATCAGGAATCTTGTCTAGAAAAGTCTTGGAAAATACAGGGCTGATTCAAATTAGTTTCAGGTCACAATGGACAAAATTAAAATAATAAGTGAAGCTCTGGACAGGGAAGGGAGGTGCTTAGCCAAAAAAAAGCTATATGCAGCACAGCCATGTTTCTACCAGAGCCCTAGACAGTCATCCTCTGTGAGAGACCTGCTGTTTTCTTGGTAAGTAGGGATGACTGTAAGCCCCTGTGGAAATACTGATTTAGGGAGATGTCAAGACCTCAAGGCAAAAAACTTTTAAGTGCAGCTAGGGTTATGAATTTGCTCAGATGAAGATGGAAATACTGAGTGAGAAGTTGATGAAGAAATCATCTTAGAGGTGGAAGACAAAACCTGTGCAAGTGTTACTCCACCCCAGAGAGTTCTTCACATTTAGCTGTTGATTACAACTCTGCATACCATGGATCATGTTTCTTGCTACATGCTTGTCAACTGTAGTCACTATAACGGAGCTCTTCACCTGGGTTAAGGATCGTGGCTGCTTTGCTTTCCAGATTAACGCCAAGAGTGATATAGCCCACCAGTGCACCTGGCTTGTTGATCTTTCAATGCTTTTGAAATCCCACAGAGCAAAACGAACCATGGAAATGTCAGTCATCTTCACTGAGTATATAAGCAAGCAGGTATGATGTTGGGAATTTTCAGAAACTCACTCACAGCTGAAGCCTGATGCCTGCAGCTATTTGGATGGAAAGCCAAACAATTTGTCCTGCTTTTATATAGAAGTACAAGTGACATTAGCTGACTTTGGCCAATTCATACGTTCTTTTTTTACATGCTTTCCTTGGCCACTCATACACAATATTAACAGTCAGTTTCCTGTACTGATTCAAGTCAAGTGGCTAAAAATGATTAGCACCCAATGACTAATGCAAACGTCAGTGAATCAGTAACTACCTTATGGCACTAATATGCTACAGCACTAATACATTATCAAGAGAACACTTTATGAAAAATAATGCAAAAAACCCCTTCTCCTCTGATTTGCTTTTAATAATATGGAGAGTTTTGAGCCTGTGTTCCCAAATCACACCCTGATGAAATGCCAAGGTCTGGTTTCACCATGCATATGATTCTCATTTTAGAGACACATATTTAGATGAATCAACGTCAAAGGCTCATTTAAACAGAGCAGTTCTGCAATGAGCTAATAACTCATGCACAACAAGGTATTTCGTTTGCTAACTCTAAACAAATTATGAATGTTAAATAAACATCTTCTTCTTGCTTAAACTAGTCAAAGGGAGAGGAAGTACCTGGCTGCTTTTAATAAAAATGTTGTGTAAAACAAGAGAGTCACAGATGGCAAGGTTTATTTTTTTGTTTTCTAGAGGGCAATTTTAATTTTGATTGAAGCTTGGTAATTTCTTTTCTTATTTGATTTCCCTAAAGCAACATTCCAGCAAACAGTTCTCCCAGTTTGGATACTTAGGCAGTGCTGAACTGAAATTCTCATCTGGAAGAGTTTTTCAGTCATTTATATAAGATGTGATCCAGTGCCCATCAAAGTCAATAGGATTCTTTCCACTGATTCTAATATAGGCTTTGGATGAAGTTTGTGGGGTTTGAGCTAAAGCCCAGTGAAATCACAGAAAGATCTTCTTGACCTTAAGAGAAGGTGGCTAAGACTCCTGAATTCTGTCCCACTTACAAAGTAGTGGACCTTTTCTGACAGAGGCTTCACCCAAAAATAAAACTTTTGACTTAATGGGAAATTGTGTTTAAAAATTTTCAGATTTTTAACTACATGGGGAAAAAAGGGAAGATATTGTTTTGCTGTGAAGTTGTGCGGCTTTAAAAATTTATTACCCCTTTTCGCCCTCTGATAATAAATGAAATAAAATTAAATTGGAAAATGTTATGATATATTTTTAGTTTATTGTCAAAATAATTAAAAAAAAATCACTGATCCAAAATGCTGCAATCTACAGTTTCTTATTTTATTCAAGACTAATTTTCACCAAAAGAGGAGAAGGAAGCATATCAAGGCTGTAAAATGTAAAGAATATGATGGTTCTTACTTTAGACATCAGAATTCTCTTTCAAATGATAAACAGAACCAGCAAAGCTCCAGTGATGCTATTTTAAATCTGTCTTGTTTTTATACGTTATACTCTTTAACTGATCTTTTACTTCGATATCATATTAATGAAAGATAGTAGGGAAGCACATATTAAAGATTGTAACTGTAATTATAGAAAAATTTCAAATAAAATTTGAAAATTCTGCTAAGGAAAATTCTTTGGGGAATATGCAAACTGACTAAATTTTGTTTCTCCCTTTAAAAGGGTAAAAAATTACCAAAATAAATATTTTCATCTGTGGTCATGAAAGTTTTTTATGTTTAATCCAATAAATAATGAATTGATGAATGACAATATTGTTTAAGTTCATCAAAATGTTACTTCAAAGCTTTTTCAAACCCTGACATAAACCTTTCTGTCCTCCAAAATAATGTAAAGAGCTATTCTTAATTTCCTTTGTGTGAATAAAGTCAGATTTTTTTACCATAGAATTTAAATTGCAGTTTCTGCTTCTCATCACAAAGGTATAAACAGCAACTGGATATGAAATTTAACCCTGGTTTACTATGCTGCAGGATGGATGCACCTGTCTTAGCATAAATGGGTGCCTGGTCCTTTAGACCATCAGGTCTTATGTTGTGAGCCATGTAAAAAAACAACTGCTATGTTTCATGCTGTTGACTTCAGATTTTTATTTCTCCTCACACACACACTTCCTACATGACTGTGCACATTTTAGCAGATGTCTTTGGCTTTGTACAGTTCCAACTCTGACTCAAAGGAGGTGAGAGGGGATCTGTCTTGAAGACGACCATGTTGCTGTTTCATTCCCCTGAACTACTGAAAAGCACCAGCAGATTGGTAGAAGATAGATTGGAATCAGGAGAGACTATTGCATTAATCACTCTTCCAGTCTGAGGGAATATGTTGGCTCCTTAAATTAAGGAAAAGAATCTCATATTTCTGCTGCAGGAAGAATGAATCTTCTCTACTACATCAGATATAAGAAGATTTCTCAACTACAACACAAAGAAAAATCCAAAATAAACTTTATTTTTGAGAGAGAGAGAAATAACGTTGAATGTTTAAAGACACATATCTTAATATTTTTCAAAACCCAACCTTTTATTTTTCATTTTTTTTGCAGGTTCTGTTTCAACCAGCTAGAGAGAAGTGGTATTTAGAAAGATACTTGACATTCCTCTGTGAGAAAAATGCAGGAGAAAAGCAAATAAGAATATAAAAAATTAAGTTATCCACCTTATTCTATTTGAGCTAAAGAAATCTCCTTTCAAGAAAAAAATGTTTACTTTTGTTGCAGGAAATGCTTGTCTTAGAGGAGTGGTGAATGGTTTAAAAGTAGAAAGAAATAAAATATTGATAGAAACCTGTTGAAATAGCTTAAGTAATAAATGCATACACTATTAGCATATACTGCATTGTTCTTTTACAATGCATTTAATGGTCCCAAAAGAGATGAAGAAGGCCTTGCTCTCTGGAGCCCAGATCCCTGGTATCAGACAAAGAAATCCCACCCAGAAACAAAGCATTAATAGCTGAAAGAAAAATACCACCGAAAAAAATGAGCTCTGATTAGGGTATTATAAGCAGAAACAGTAAACAATGGGGCACCCAAAGGAGATGCCCACTCTTAAAGGTTCAGAAAAAGTGCACATGCTAAAGTTCATTCCCATGAAGTCTCATCCAGATAGTTCGGATGCCAATGTGAACAAAACTGAGGCTCACTCACTCTCTTCCTGCTTTTGTAGCTTGTCTGGGCTTTATTTTCTCTTTTGTTATTTACAGCTTTGGTAACCTAGGGGAAAGTGAGCACAGGGGTAGGAAAGGCACTTCCCCAGTTCTTCATTTATGATTGTTCAGAGGTGCCACTCCCATTGGTATTAATCAGTGCAAGACCATCAGAGCTTGGCTGTGGCTCCAAGTGAAGCAAGATCCTGCTCTGTTGCCTGGAAAACATCTGCTGGGATGGAAAGAAGGAACAACAAACACAGGAGACAGGAGGGAGTACTGGGACACAGACGATGAACAGTTGGTAAAAAACTATAGACGTTTCAAGGTCTGATCCAAAGCCCACACTGTCAGGGACTCTCACAACTGATGTCAAAGACCTTTGGAACAAACTCAGGAAGACTCTTTCAAGCTTTCCAAAGCTAGGATTTTTAACCTGTAGCTTGCAAACCCTTGATGGGTTATGATCTGGGAAAGTCAACTGAAAAATCATATCAAAAACCTCAAAAAGAGGCTGAAGTTCAGTAAAAGATGAGGGAGGCTAACTGTACGTGAAAACCTTGAAAGATCCGCCCAGGTACTTTGGATTTTTCTGTTCTGTATGGGTTGAAGCCAGTTTTATATTAAATAAGTACCTTTTAGGATTCACCCTCCAACTCCTCTGTACTTCTGGAAAGCTATTTCTCGTCAGAAGCCCAGGGAGTGTGGTCACTCCATGGTTCAAGTTTTCTTAAACAGCTTTTTGAAGAGTCACACTGGCCATGATCCAGAACAGGTTACTGTTTGACATACATTTATTTAAACCAATTCATTTAACCCTACCACTTAACCAGTATGCTAAATTCAAGCACAACACCATCTCTGATCCTCATATGACCAGGTCCATAACAGTCTCTTAAGTCGGTTTTATTTCTGTTAAAAATTAAAATCAAACAAATGGCTTTTGAGAAGATACTTTAAGGAAAACTTTTCACTTTTAGCTAAGAACAGGTTTTTCTGCTCTTAACAAAAGATTGTGGTTTTCAAAAGACAAAAGTTGTCAAAATGGAGACATTTTTCTTTTTTCTTTAATAAAATAAAACCAAATTCCAAATAAAGAGAACTGTGCCTAAATGGGACCAGCTCAGAGGTCTAGCTCCATATTCCATGGCCGAAAGCAGATACCCATTAAACCATGTAAGCGATGAGGTTTAGCATTACCTTAGAATGTCTTACCACTCCAGACCACTGCAAGTGTGCTGAAGAGTGTTAGAAAATTATCTGTAAAGAACTGTATTCAGAAGCAGAGAAACTAGATGGGAGGTAGGATCCTTTTCCAGAGTTTCCACATCTAGATCTCTACCTGATGTAGTTAATACAAACTGAAGCAACAAGCTTCACAGGAGTAAAATACCTTTCCCTAAGTCTTCCCATTGGCATTAGCTTTGGAAAAGAGTCAGGGCAACACACAGGGAGGTAACATACCAGGAGTCATCCCTTATGCTAATAGGGGTCTATGTTTTCTTCAACCAGTCCAACCCACCTACAGTAACACAAGATGAATCTGCTTTCCAATCCTTTTTGGCTCTTCTCTCTTGAGCCACAGTGGCTGGATAGATGGCTGAATGACTTACTCTTTATCCCTGAAAATAAAAAAAATATCTTCTGTATGTGTGCCTGCATGAAATCTTCACAACCTTCATTTTATAACCCTGCCTGAAGGCTAGCTCTTTCAGGCTTGAAGTGTTTAAGAAAATAATTTCTAGGATTTGAACCTACCCACTCCTGTTCACTGTTGTTGCAGACAAATGCACTGCTCTGATCTCATACTTTACTTTGACTTGATTACATGTAGTATGAGTTCAGTAGGAAGGATCACACAAGTTCAGCAGCGTACTATATTTGCATGCCTGATATTAGGCTATGGGTTATTTAATGAAACAGTCAGTCTCTTTGTGGGGGAGAACTGTAAACTTAGTCCTTACCAAGTGATACCTGTTGAACATTATTGGATATAAAGGTCATTGTTTAAAAAGGGCAGGACAGAGGGAAATCCTTTCACTTCCCACCAACTGTTGGATTCATTCTGTTTATCCATTTTTCTTGAAAGACAAAAAAATGATGCCCACATGGCACACAGCAGTGCAGTGCACTATTAATACAGAGTCACCTTTAGGATCTTATATTTATGGAACACCTGTTGGCCCTTCCCAGCAAATATATTCCCCCATCATCTTACAACATTTACAGTGATTGCCTGGACAACCACTTTTTCAAGACAGAAAACGTAACTTTCTTTGAATTATTTATGGGTAGAAGGCATGTATGGGCAGTTGCTGGAGTTAATGGTACATTATTGCTGGATGAGCTTTATGAATCCTTTTCCTGCTCTAAGATATTCTGTGATGCATCTCAGCTTGCACAAGCTCTGCTTCTCCTAATGATGTGGAGGAATGGAGAAAGCCAACCATGCCCAAGGCTGCATCACATACAGCATGACCAAATGAAGATCAAGGGAGGGGATTCTCCCCCTCTACTCCACTCTCGTGAGACTCCCCGTCCCCCCTCCTAGCCCCATTGCAATACCTCTGGGGACCCAGCATAAGGACGTAGAGCTACTGGAGTGAGTCCCTAGGAGGCCATGAATATACTCTGAGGACTGGAGCACCTTCTGGTACTGGCAACTTCCAGTGCCTAAAGAGGCTGACAAGAAAGATGGAGGTTTTTTTTTTATAAGGGAAGGCAGGGACAGGACAAAGGGAATGGCTTTAAACTGACAAAGGGTAGATTTAAATTAGATATTAGGAAGATATTCTTTACTGTGGGGGTGGTGAGGCCCTGCACAGATTGCCCAGAGAAGCTGCTTTAAGCAACCTGATCTAGTGAAAGGTGTCCTTGCTCATGGCAAGATGATTGGAACTAGGTAATCTTTAAGATCCTTCCAATCCAAAATATTCTGCGATACTATAGCTGCATGATTCTAGGAGAAACACAATCACAGACAAGTCATTACAGAGATGCTTTTGAAGCTATCCATATATTTTTAAACTCCCAAACGACATGAGCTCTTCTAAATGTCAGTGCAAACAGCCCATGAGATGTCCTGTTATGCTGGTAGGAGCAGGGGAAAGATTGAAATTAAAAGGCCTGTTTCCCCAAATGCTGCAAGTCTCCGTGACACTCCATATCTCACCAGAAGTGGAGGTAGGGGACCTGTAAGTATCTGCGTTGCACAACAGTGGAGCTCTTGTGTCTTCTGAAGATAGCTCCTTACCACATCTCAGCAGCTACTAGCACAACCGTATCTGCTTCTCCAAGTAGACACTCACACTCAACATCTCTTGGAGCTCCTGAATTTCCTAACTGTTCCTGGGGTGCAGATATCACAAAGCATTTTCCATACCCCATTTTTTTTGTGATTCATAAGAGGCAGAAAGCTCTTCGATCTTTTCCCTCCCCCTTACTCAGTCATAACAGAAAAGACAAACACATAGTCAGGTCAGGACATAGAATGTGAGACAGCAACAGAGACAAGGAAAATAAAGTGGAACAGTTTGAATGCACCCTTTAGAGGACTGTTGCCCAGTATCCCTTTTCTGTAATCTCATCAGCATTTTTTTTTTACAAATTTTTTTTTACATATTTACAAATTTTTTTTTACATATTTTATTTACATAAAATTCACTTTTTGTCTCTGACCATTTACAGGGATAATCAAAATGTCAAGGCTGAAGCTGACCATACAATAGCTTAAATATTTTACCTTGAGGCATTTTTTCAAACTGCTGGGTTTCCTAAATATATCTCAAGGCAGCTGGTACTCTTCTGTACCCTTCTTTACTTCTGTTGGCAGTTGTTCCCAAGCATCATTTTTCAGAGCTGTCCTTTGACTTCTCTGTTTGAATAGAAATTGCTCTTCTATCTTAAGACACAACCCTTCCTTCCTCTGTTGACTAATACTGCAGGGGCTAAGGTTTTTGGTTTGGTTTGTTTTTTTAGATTTTGTGGGTTTTGTTTTTGGTTTTTTTTTTTTTTTTTTTCAAGAGAATAAGTTTAAATAAAACCACAGGACTGTCCATTGTATTTTACAAAATATCTCATATTCAGGAATTTTACAGTAGCTGCTATGCACCTCTAAAAGGCTGATCAGGCATTTTCATCCTAATCTTGAAATGCACTAAACCAAAAAGGAGAGTTTCTCTGAATATTAATTGTAAAATAAAATTTTAATGTCTGTTTCTACTTGTACTAACCTCAGTCTTCCAGTTCCAACAGCATAGATTCTCTGGTGATAAGTTTGAATCATAGAATCATAAAATCATAAAATCATAGTACCTTAGAATGTTTTTGGTTGGAAGGGACTTCTAAAGGTCATTTAGCCCAACTCCCCTGCCATGGAGGGAGACACTTTCTACTAGACCAGGCTGCTTAAAGCCACATCCAACCTGGATTGAACACTGTCACAGATGGGGCAGCCACAGCTTCTCTGGGCAGCCTGTGCTGGGCCTCACCACCCTCATTGTAAAAAAATTTCTTCCTCCTATCTAGCCTGAATCTACCCTCTTTTAGTTAAAAAACATTGCCCCTTTTCCTATTGCAACAAGCCCTGCTAAAAAGTTTGTCCCCATCTTTCTAATAAGCCCTTTTAAGTATTGAAAAACCACAATAAAGTCTCCCTAGTCTTCTTTTCTGTAGGTTGAACACCCCCAGCTCTTTCAGCCCATTTTCCTAAGAGAACTGTTCCACCCCTGTTTCCCTCTCTCTTTATCTAGGTGGTTCTCAGACTATGGCAAATCAACCAATCTTGTCTTTGTTCCTTCATCACCTCTTTCTAAGTCCCTGTTGAAATCTGTGGGGCAGGAAGCCAACACCTGGCTACAGCATGGACTCATAACTATTAATTGTTTGCATGAACTACAGCAGCCCTCAGGCTGATTTAGTTTGGCAGAGGAATACTGGCCATACCAAGGGGTAATACCAACTTCAAAATATTTTCACACACAGAATGCTTTGACTTGTGTACATGATGTTTATCAGCAGTCCCCCAAAACCTGGCTGGAAGTACTTTTCTACAACTCTTTGATGATGAAACAAATGAGAAGGGTAACATTAGTTTGACACACTGACTTTTGACATTTTATGAACTGCTATTGCCTTATATATTTTCATTTTTTGGCAGGTGTTCAGAGTCTGCATAGTGAATTTAAACGTACTGGCAACAGAAGTGGCACAATATCTCCCATTTCCTCAGACGAGGCTCCAGGAACTCTGTAAGACTGTCATCAAACATAGTGCCCATCCACCAAGGACTTTAATAGTCATCAAAAGAAGACTGCCTCCTGCAGCCACTCTCAGATCAGTTTTCTTATAAGCCTTTCACAAATTTCCAAGACAGTCATTGACTCCCAGGGAACTGTAGGCCAATGCTTGTTCTGCTCCAAAGGGGCACAAAACCAGCAAACAGTGGCAGGAAATATCAAATCACAACCAGGACCTTTGAAAAAAGCAAAAAGCAGACTGATGAAGATGAAAGTGTGCATTCCCAGCACACAGTAGCCATATACTCCAGCATAGCTAGGACTGCAGAATGATTCAAGGATAAGTATATGATTTTTAAGGGAGATTTTGTTTCTGCATTTAAAATTAGTTATATTTGGAAAGAGAGTATATCTATCTTTGCTTTTTTTTTTTTTTGATGATAAATGGAATCAATTTATTTCTGTCACTGAGTTTTGGATAGTAAAATGATTTTTATGCAACAATGCATATACTTAGATGTGCATGGCTATCTAATATATTCACATATATCAAGGTCCAGGAGATCTAGTATAACCTACTTTACTAATCTCTTCTTTCACACAGGCCTTATGTATCCTTTATACTGAAGAACAGCTATAATTTTGGATTCTGGGAGGTATTCTAAGATTGCAAGTTCTGTTTTCAGTCTAAATTAGGATGAGAAGATGAGTTCGCGTTTCTTTAAGTAAATGGAAATGCATCTGTCAAAATGTTTTCCTTCAACATTTTTTACAAACTATGAAATATTTCAGCATTCCTTGAAGCTGGATTGTTTCACTTGGATTCATTGATCTGATCGGAAGTATTCTATTTGATAATGGTTCAATAGTAATCTGCTTTTACTTTTCTTCACTGTGGCATATTGCCACTTGGAAGCTGTAGTCTCAAGCTTGTTTTTGTCATTATCACCTTTGGTACATGTTTTGTACCTGGGTTGTTCTTCCTTAGTGTCCTTCCTATAGTTCTGTAGAGGCATTATACAACCTCAGTCCTTGGACATTTTCAAAATTGAGCAGAGTTTCTCTCATTTCATAGTTAGCCTTGAAAAGGAGTTACCCTTTGAAAAGACAGTTGGACAAGAGACTACTCAAGGTCCCTTCCAACAAAAACTTTCTCATGATTCTGCAATTAGAAGTCAGTTTAAGAGGATCGGAGCTGCTTCTTGTACTGATCTGCCTTCAGTACTGATTCTAGTCTTCAGTCCCCCATTTGACATTTGCTGAGAGATGTCACATGCACAGATCCTTCGTGTGCTACAATTGCACTTTCTAGTGTGCTTCTACTTGAAGGCATCAGTCAGGCTACAAATATTAGTGAGTGTTTGAGATATGCTACCAACAGCTCAGATTAAGTTGGCACAAAATGTTTTTTTCTGTTTTAAAAAAAAAATGCAGACTATGTATACTAAGAGCAATGGAGTCCCATTCTCTCCCATATTTTTTTTTTTTTCTGTGATTAAATCCCTCTATTTCCTGCTTTTCCCTGGGTCATCTAGATGTTGCAGTAGGGCCTAAGAAAAGGGCAATCCCATAACTTTCCCTACTATTTATGCCAAGCTTGCACCAAAGGCTCTCACATGAATGTGACTAGAAGTTGTTGAGCCAGAGCTTTCTCTCTGGAGAGTTTCCCAAAGAAAGTCCAACTAATGGAACAAAAGCTCCAGAGAAGTACTGTGTTTCTTCTGAACCAGATGTTTTAATACCTTGCCAATGCCTAATAAATGGCAATGTATTCACACTGTTAAGGCTATACACTTAGTAAATTATATTTAATACTCATATAAATACAGAAAACCACAGTGAAAATTGACAAGAAAAGTAACTATGTCTTATATAAGAGCAAAAATGTTAGTATGAGTTTTCATCCAGGCACATATGGGTGTGTATCTGTATATATCTCTATATACAAGCGAACACTACCAATTAACTGAATGGCTCTGGGTTACTCAACCAAGATCCACATGCAAAAAGAAAAAACATGCAAAAAAAAAGAGGAATAAAAAAAAAGGAGAATTTGTAATGTCAGTAGGATTGGGTAATGCTTTGCAAATTGCCATTCAGAAATCAAAACTAAAGTCTTAGCACTGACTAAAGGTTTCCACAATTTAACTCATTCTTTTTAGCTTCAGTGCCCTGACATGTACTGCAAAAGCAAAATGAGGACTAAAGCTATTTCATGTAATTCTGACAACAACAAAAAGTTAACAGTTATAGTCAATACTTTGAGGGAGTCAGGACTGACTGACTGCCTCCATACTTCAAACTCCTGACTCCAGAGACTTAATCCAAGAGGTCGCTCCTCCGTCACCTTGCAGCATGTAAACAAAACAGATAAAAATGACTGTTAAAAATAGTTGCTGTTCTGCCCAACCATTTGGACTCATTTTACTTTGTCAGAGCCTCACGGTTCAAAAGCTTATTAATACCTTAGCCCTTTCACATTAGAACAAGTGAAGGAGATGAGCAAGTGGTAATTTTTTTTTTTTTTCTTTAATCCTGGCTCCTGGTTATACATAAGAGATGGTGGTATCAGTGTATTTACAAACTTGCTCTTTGGTGACTCCTGTAATCTGTCTGTTATCTGTTTTAATTGCCATGTCTGAGGCCAGACTGAACCATTTCAAAGCCCAAGAAAGAATTTTTCATTGATTTAAATGTGAGTTGGATGAGATCTTTCACATTTAGAAGTGTAATTTTATGCTGGTATTGATACCTTGGCAAACTGCACACGCAGATGCTGCAACATGGGGGATATTTTGTATCTACTTTGTTTATATCTATTGCTGTTAAAAAACTTTCTGACAGCTGTGAGGCCATTAAAAAATCAACTTCATCCTAAGTAAAAACTGAAATGCTGAAACACTGAAACTCAGCAGCAGCTGTATAAGGGAACAGAAAACAGATCTTCCCCTTTGTCCTGAGACTCCGTGAGTACCAGTAATTCAACATAGAATCATAGAATAGCTAGGGTTGTAAAGGACCTTAAGATCATCTAGTTCCAACCCCCTGCCAGGGTCAGGGACATCCCACACTAAACCATGCCACCCAAGGCTATGGCTAACCCAGTCTTGAACACCACCGGCAATGGCGCATTCACAACTTCCCTGGGCTGCCCATTCCAGTGCCTCACCACCCTCACAGTAAAGAATTTCTTCCTCAGATCCAGTCTGAACTTCCCCTGTTTAAGTTTGAACCCATTACCCCTTGTCCTCTCACTACAGTCCCTAACGAAGAGACCCTCCCCAGCATCCCTATAGGCCCCCTTCAGATATTGGAATGCTGCTATGAGGTCTCCATGCAGCCTCCTCTTCTCCAGGCTGAACAAACCCAACTCTATCATCCTATCTTCATAGGGGACGTGCTCCACTCCCCTGATCATCCTCGTGGCCCTCCTCTTTACTTGTTCCAACAGTTCCATGTCCCTTTTATGTTGAGGACACCAGAACTGCACACAGTACTCCAAGTGAGGTCTCATGGGAGCAGAGTAGAGGGGCAGGATCACCTCCCTCATTCTGCTGGTCACACTCCTTTGATGCAGCCCAGGATACGGTTGGCTTTCTGGGCTGCAAGCACACAGTGCTGGCTCATGTTCATTCTCTCATCCACCAGAACCCTCTTCTCCTCAGGGCTGCTCTGAATCTTTTCTCTGTTCAACCTGTAGCTGTGCCTGAGATTGCTCCGACCCAGGTGTAGGACTTTGCACTTGTCATGGTTAAATTTCATGAGGTTGTCATCAGTCCATCTCACAAGCATGTCAAGGTCCCTCTGGATGGCATCCCCCCCCTCCAGGGAATCAAGAGCCACACAGCTTGGTGTCATCAGAAAGCTTGCTGAGGGCACACTCAATCACACTGTCCATTTCACTTACAAAGATGTTGAACGAGACTGGTCCCAACACCGATCCCTGAGGGATACCACTCATTACTGGTCTCCAGCTGAACATTGAGCCATTGAGCACAACTCTTTGCCAGCCAGTTCTTTATCCACCAAGTGGTCCACCTATCAAATTGTATACTCTCCAACTTAGAGACAAGGATGTCATGTGAGACAGTGTTAAATGCTTTGCACAAGTCCAGGTAGATGACATCAGCTGCTCTACCCCTACCCATCAGTTCCATAACCCCATCATAGAATGCCGCCAGATTGGTCAGGCAGGATTTCCCCTTATTGAAGCCATGCTGGCTGTCATCAAGCACCTTGTTGTTTTTCACGTGCCTCAGCATGCCTTCCAGGGACGATCAGTCTCACTACAAGTTATCTTGACACTGACATGCATTTGCCAATATGATAATGTCTGCCTTTAGATTTTTACTACCTTAGATAAGCAATACATTTCTATTTACCAAATAGAACCTTCCAGCCCTTCATGATAAGCACTGCCACACTAGCAAAAGCCCTTTCTGGTGCCATGCAGCGTTATCTCTTTTTTATCTCCCTGCAGACACCAGATACATCTCTGCATAATGTGCATCTGCAGCCACAAGATGGTGAAACAATGACAGTGGATGGAGTTACACCCACATCTAGTAGATGAGTAGAAACTCACTTGGATCATTGCTTAGCAGAAATGAGGTTTGTGTTCCCAGTGAACCCCCAGACCCCTTTTGCTTAGGCTCCTCTAAGAAATTGTTGTTGACACTGGTTAGCTGTTCTTTGTGGTGTGGATGAGGACATTTAAAGTAGCACAAACTGTGCTAGGCTGGACACACTTGGAAATCAAGTATTTCATTTCTTTGTGCTTTGGTTTCCACTCACTGCACAGCTCCCGGCTGGAGCTGAGTAACAATGTACAATGGATATGACAGAGAAGCCTCTGCTGTTTATAAAGTAAAATTAAAGTTCTCCTGATTTGAACTTCTTCAACTTTATTAAAAGACAGCATTTTAGAATTTCTTGGCTGTCTCCCAGTTTCCTGGCTCGGGTTCCCAGGCAGATTTCATGTTGTCAGCTGCTGCCCACGATTTTGCCTGAAAGGGGAAAGAAGCAACGTTTTCTCTTGGTGACTTGAAGGATCTCTTCTCTTCCATGTTGTCTGAAGCCTTTCTCTCTGTCCTCTCTTTTCCTATGAACCAGGCTTTTTCTAACACCTTTTAGGACATTTTCTTCTTTTCTGCCACTAAGATATCTTCTATTAATTTGCTGCTTTCTGTTAAAGTTAGCTGTTCCTCTTGACACCAAAGTCCTTTTAGTGGGTGATTTTTGATCCATTCAGCATGCTGCTTTGAAATTTTTGGCAACTAAGATGTCAATTAACTATTCCAAGTTGGATCTCAAGGCTCCAGAAAACGTCAAAGCCACACACCAATAATGGAGGCTTTCATGAAATTTGTTTGCATTTGTTCACTTGGAACCCACAGAGTTCAGGTGAGTCCAAGCCAAAACCATATCCCTCCACATAACATCAGACCTAGTATGAGTCATTTTTAGCTCTACCTGCAGATGTTGGAGTGTTGAGTGCTTATTTACTGTGGGTCTGAGGAGCTTTTTCAGCTACCTCCCATGAGTACAGGCCACTATGTTGTGCATTCAGATGTCCATGCAGCAATTCCTCTTAAGCCACTGCTGCATTTATGCAGAGTAGCCTAGTTTGAAGATTAATGCATTTGTTCTTGTTTTTCTCTGTCTCAAGAAGACTCTTGAAGTCTAAGGAATCACTGGGACCTTTGATTTCCAATTCAGTAATCTGACCTAATTTCTTCTGTTGTGTTTCCTGGAAAACACATACCTTTTGTATACTTTGTCAGATGTTCAATTCAGACCTCCTGGAATGACTTCTATGTCCTTGATCATGTTTCTTCAGTTGCTGTTACTGGGATGTAATATTTCATATTCATCTCTCAGCATATCTCACAACAGAGACACTTGCTTTGGGACCAGAGAACAACACATTATGGTCATGAGCTGTAAACTCTCTCAAATTTGACATCAAGAGACAAAGGGATATATTTGAAAGCAATGCTAATTCAAATACATGTAGTTTTATTGGAGGGGCTTGATGGGCTTATTACCATGTTACATGCAGCATGCACACCTTGGGTCATGCAATACAGATATTCCTTGGCAGGCTTTTCATCCCCTGCACAGCCAGGAGCTGTTACTGGCTCTGAATTCCACTGAGTCAATGATCACAGCCACTGAAGTACAAGCTGAAATTCTGCAGCCTCCATGCTTTGGAAGCTGCAGAATTTGGCCTTTGGCTGTGCAAGGTGTTTTACAAGGGGTGAACACATTGCAAGGCTATTAGCTGTACTGAATTTTAAGCACCTAATTTACTTGTCTCCTAGGCCTCTCCTTTTACCAACAGAGAGGATCAGGTTGTATGCAATACAGAATTGCTAAGTTAAGCTTCTGCACTCTATAAGAACTATGTGCCTCCCCACTAGCTAGAACTTAGGAAAATAAGGAGCCTATCTTATCGAAGTTAGGTGGTTTGTATATAACCTCTGATGAGCACACAACCGAATTTCAGAGCAGATGCTTTTGAACTCAGTTGGAGTTTAGTTTGAGAAAGGCTTAAAGACATTGCCCTTAACCAGCTGAGACAGTTGATAGCCATAGGAGATGTATTTAGAGGTAATATCTCCATGTAGATCAAGAGATTAACTTAGTATAATATTTACAAGCAAATAAAAAAAATTACAAGCACTGTGCATTCTCTGTTTATACAGTTTTATAACTGTTTCATCCTGGAATCTATTTTGTGTCGCATCTTCATTTTAGACTTGGGAATGCTTTACCACTGTTTGTTGATTGGCAGGAGGTTTTTTTTTTTAATGGGAGAAGGGGCAGAATGTCAACTGAATAAAAAGTGTTGTATTTCATTCATTAAAAAATATAAAACCACAATAGCATCAGAAAGTGACTTGGATGGTCTGATACACATCCTATGCTTTGATAAAAGCAGTTAGATCTGTCTGTAAATTACACTATTGATCTTGGGTAAATAATTTTGTTGTGTTAAAATCTGTTACATGTTGTTGCCATGTAAATTATTTGGTCGGCACTACTGACAGTTTAACTCAATTTTGAGTTGCTTATTAATGTAGTGTTGGAAAATCATGTGAAACTATCATACTTCTGAGACCATCAGTATTTATCTACATTTGGAAGATGCAGCTCCATGGTGATGGAAAGGCTATGCAGAGGCCTAATTCCCAGGTCATCTTTGCAGGCATAGTGTGGTGCTTGGGCTCTCTGGCAGGTATGTTGTCCATATGGCATCTTGGAAAGTTCCCTATACATAGCACCTTGTTAGAACTCAAAGGTCCCCCAAGATGGCACAGCTCCCAGTACATATGGTACCCTAAGTGTGCCCTTTTGTTCCTAAACAAAAAGATTTCTGTACATAGCAAAGCAGTGAAAGCAGCATGGTACTCCTGTTCTTCAAATGTACTTAGCCAGCTTAGCCAAATTAAACGAAGTCACCCTAGTGTTCTTTTTTTAGGGGTAATTTCATATCACGATTTGACTTGAGCAGTCTCAGCTGTCCTCTTCAGGGATCCCTTTTTCTCCCTCTGTTGATTTCAAAAACAGGTAACTTAAAAACATACAAATAATAAGCCAGGGCTCTTCCTCTTAATGTCTTGTATGGAACTCCAAATTGTCTGTGGTGAACATGAAACACATTTATATACCAGACACCAATAGGCACTGGCCTCTTTGGGAATAGAATCATAGAATAGCTTGGGTTGGACTGACATTTATGGGTCATCCAATTTCCTCTGCAATGAGGTGGGACATCTTCAACTAGATAGGGTTGCTCAGAACCACATCCAACCTGGGTTTGAATGTTTGCAGGGATGGGGAATCTGCCACCTCTCTGGGGAACCTGCTCCAGTGTTTCACCACCCTCGTCATAAAAAGCCTAATTCCTTATATTGAGCCTGAATGTCTCCTCTTTTAGTTTAAAACCATTACTCCTTGTCCTATTGCTACAGACCCTACTAAAATGTCTGTCTTTCATCTTTCTTATAAGCCCCCTTTAAGTACTGGAAGGTCTCAGCAGAGTTTTCTCTTTTCCAGACTGAACAACCCCAACTCTCTCAGCTTACTCTCACAGGAGAGGTGCTCCATCATATGGCCATTTTGGTGGCCCTTCTCTAGACCCTGTCCAAGTTCATGTCTTTTCCATACTGAGAACTTCAGAGCTGCACACAGTCTCACCAGAGCAGAGCAGAGGGGTAAAATCACCTCCTTCAACCTGCTGGTCGCACTTCTTTTTACACAGTTGACTTTCTGGGCTGCAAGCGCATATTGCCAGGTCATGTTCCCCCTTTCAGTCTCTAAGTCCTTCTCTGTAGGGTTGCTCTCAATCCGTTCATCCCCTACTCTGTATTCATACTGGGTGTTCCTTCATTGGCTTGTCAGTCAATGGAAAAGAAAAGACCAGAGTTGAAAGGGAGGAAAGGAAAGGGGGCAAAATATCCAAGGCAGCCATGCTACAAGAGGCCAGGGGACACCTTCACACCCAATGAAGACCATCACTACCACAGTTCACTGAGGCAACTGTATTGGCACTGAGGAACAGCCCCCTGCCATGCCTGTGGGCCAGCTTGCACTGCACGTTGTCCTGTTAGCAATACAGCAAGCTGTGTCCTGAAGATCTGACACTGACAGTTTTCTCTGGGTTGCTGGCTGCATCAACTAGCTCCTTCTCAGAACAATAGGAGTGTTTGAAACAAAAAATAAATTCCATTATTTAATGGTCAGCAGATGTACTGTAACAGGAATACAGGCAACCGCTCCATCTGATTGACAACACATCTACCCCTAATTCAAGGCAGAGCTGCAAGCATGCAGCCTTCAGGGGTCTGGCTGAGCCTACTGGAGAGCAAGGAGTCCTTGCCTCATCATCTGAGTTTGCAGTCTGCCAGCCCTTTCTCAGGAATAACTGCATGGTGTTTACATAGCTGCTCTAGCCAGGAGATGGGGAACATATGGGACACTGAAACATGACTCAGACATCAAGGCCACAGCAGCAAACTTGGAAGTCTTTCCTGAAGTCTTACCAATCTTGGAAGTCTTACCTGAATCCCACTCCACTGCAATCACCCAGAGACTTTGTCACTGAAAGAGCTGGACTGACAAGCAGGGAGCTAAGGTGAAGTTCATGCTGTGGGAGGGAAGTGTAGGAGGGAGGTACTCTGATCCCTTGGCCCATGAGGTCTGAAAGAGACACCTGAAATCATTCCTACAGGATTTTGTAGTGCAGCAAAAGAAAATATCAGCAGTCAGGGTGCTTCTCTATCTGACCCAATGTTAAGCCATGCTATAGATTAAACACTGATGAGAGCAAGCAACAGTGAGGACTCCTCTTTGGCAGATACCACTGGGTCGCTGCGGACAGAGATTTCAGTTCAGCCCCTGACTTCAGAGCAGACACTGCACTGTCAATCAGCTGTGTAAATCCAACGCAGGGGACCCTCACTTGTTTTACAGTTATGGACTCATCTGTCATAACAAACTAATAGTTAAAATTCAACCTTTTTGGCTTTGTAATATTCTAAGTGGAACTGAGGTTTATTCGTTTAACACCAAATTTAAATTAATCCCACTTCTCCCTTAAGGAATATGAAAGCATCCATTAGTTTTAAATAACAAATGGATCCAAACCAAAATCTGACAAACGCCACACTAACCATCCAAGGTTTAGGCGATCCACCTGGTGAAATGTCCCCAGCCAGATGTTTGTGCTCCCAAAGTAAAGGCAGACAGAAAAAGAAGAGAGAAGACAAAAATGAGCAGGTAAAAAGCTTTATACCATGTGTAATCCTGTATATAATAACAGGCCCAGTGCTGGAAAAAAAACACATTTGTTACTGTGTAAGAAAATCATAATTTGGCCAATACTCAAATAAGAATGAAAAGTTCTTATCATCAAAAGAGATTAAAGGTATATTTTTTAAGGCAATCTTAAGAGGACTTTTAACATTTATTTGTATCCAAAACAAACCTATCATGAGCCTTATTTTTTCCAGTGTTTTCAGTGCTAAGGGAGAAAGCTTCACAAGTTTCTAAAACCTGATGCATAAACCACCATGATTGTCAAGTAAGGTTTTCTTATAATACATCATCCGGTTCTTCAGAAGGAAGAAGACAATAGTCTGTATACAAAATAACCTGCACATTATTATGTTCTTGATCAGAAAAAGGAAAGGGTAATTTTAGACATCTCTGTATTTGGCAGCTTTACAGGATCTAAAGTAGACTATGAATTACCTTGTTTGAACAGATCCATATCAGATATGTAATTAGACTTCTCAAGCAGGGATCATCAAAAGTCATGCAACAGCTAGGCTCCCCCTGAAATTAAAACATAGCAGTACCAGGAGCATTTCAATAAAGGAGGATGTTAAAAAATCTGACTATCTTCTCCAGTGTCTTTTAGATATCTACATGATTTAGGATACATTCTTTCCAAGTCCAGAAAACACTCCAGGTGCCTTCTATGTTTCAACTAAGGAAAGATATACTAAGGTATGTCATGACCAAATGTACACCATGTTGGCATACTGTAATTACAACAGCATTACCAGCTTTAAAAAGAAAAACTAAGCTCTCAATTTTTAACCTGGGACAGGTGGAAATAATAACATTAAAAAAATCTTATTCGAATTGAAATACTGAAATGGGATATAAGATACAACTTTTTAAATCTTATCTATGCATTTGAACTGCAAACATCTAATCTGTGATTAATCATCACATAATCCAAACCCTTTCTCTTTAATCCTCAAATTAATGGAGAAAAAAATAATCCAGATCAGTAAAAACGTAGCAGCTTGACAGATGCTGTAGATACACACCAAAGTAACATGGCAGATCTACAGTAAATTGTGACACTTCATCCGTCCGTGTCATTTGCTCAGGAAGAATATAAGTTCATGTAAATCATGAGTTCATTTTCACTTTAATGACTCCATCCTGTGAACACTTACAGACCAGTTTTGTTCTTCGTGTCATCAGTGGCAATGAGTAACAGGTCTCAGGCAGCCAGGTCAAAGTGTTTACAGAGTAAATCAGAGGGTGGAACCCACTGTATCTCACAGATACTGTAGACATGTTGTGTCAGAGCTAATGGAGGCAAGAAGGGCTGATTTATTGCATCTACATTTGCTTTGCTCAAAGATAGCATTTCAGAAAACATATCCTACCATGTCCAGCTTCTTCCATTTCTCACATCTTCAGAGAAATTCATGAAGTCTTCAAGGAAGATCCAGTCCTTCCAAGTTCTATCTTCACCTGAGGATGTGAAGACCCAGCAGCAAATTCCAGGTATCTGACTTCCAAAAGCCAGTCTGCATGACTTTCTTCAAAGGACCTTGATGTGCGTGCCATAGTGAGATGCTGCAGCAAGACTCCTGCTGCAGGCTGGGGATCGGGTCCAGGCAGTGGTCCCTGGGCTCTGCCTTCGGAATCACGCATGCCTCCCTCTTGGTAAATGATCCCAGTGCCAGAGCATAGGTGCAATGAATCACTGAGTCCTCATGCTATTCAAGGTAGCCAGCAGGCAGGCGCAGTGCCTGGGGAAAAGCCCATGGGAGCTCACCACAGCCTAAGAGATGGCTGTTTGGAACCGTGTCTCTATCACGCATACTGGGCAGTTGTAGATGAGCTTGGGAGATGTGAAGAACATTAGCGGTAACCAATGACTGTGTCCCTTGGTAAAATCTTGCAGCTGCTACTTACAAAGGGCCTGTGCCTGAGGATACAGGCTGGCTGGTCAAATGCTCATGCAGGAGCTGGGATAGGTGATAGAGGCAGATCTATGTCAGAACGGGCTGAAGTGGAGATTGTGCAGCACTAGTCTATGTAAAACAGGAAAGCATTCCAGAACTGGGTTTGGAGTACTGAACACCTCCACATCTGTCCTGACCTTTGTGACTGAAATGCAGCCTCTCTGTTGCCCTGGTATTCTGCTCCTCCTCCTCCTCCATAGGAAACCAGCCCTAGCAAGCAAAGGCTGTGATCAAAAGCTGTGCTGAGCACCTCAGCAGAGAACTTTCTCTTGGTGGTGGTGTCACTCTATAGCACTCATGGCATTAATAAACTTCCCTTTGAAGAAGGCATCTTTAAAGTCCATGTTCAGGAAGAAAAGCCTGTGGTTCTTTTTTTTCCCCTACGCTGTTTGCTTTCCAAGTGTTAAAATAACTGAAAAGACATTCTGACTTCTCTTGGGATGCACCTATCAAAAATTAGTGATGTTGCTTCTTATTCCCACCACAGAGAGCACAAAATTTCAGCATTATCCAATTAAATTATTTTCCTATATCTCTTTTACTGCAGAAACTTTGTTTTGAATATTGCTGAATATTTCAAGTCAGCCACTTTATAAATTAGTCTCATCTAAATAAGTTCCATTTGTTCCTAAATATACAGCTTTCACTGCATTTGTACTTGTATCACAGCTATTGTTTATGTCAGTATACCTGGATTATTTCTCTTTATTTAGCCCTTGTGCATTCAGTTGCTACAGAAAGAAATTTATGGCTGAATCAGCAGAAGTTTTCAAGAGAATGTCAGCCTGTTTAGGCATGGCCTGTGGGGAAAACAACCGGAGGCACATTGCCTTACCCTCTGTAAGGGTATTTACTCAAAATAATTTCTCTGTAGAGACAGGCATGCTGCAATGATAGTGTTCCTACCCAAAAGGGTGCAAGGCCTTAAGAGCTGAGAGACTGATTATTTTGAGCTTTGCAGCTTACAGTGCTCTTTATTAATGTCCTAAACAATCACCTTTTAAATACATCTCCATTTGCATACTATTTTTCTTCCAACTCTTCCCTATCCCCCAAACATATTGTGTGGGATTGAGCCATGTGAGACTGATACTGATCTCAAAAATACATTGTAATGATTAACCGATTCATTTCTGTAAACACCTACAAATGAAAAGTATTATAATAACACCAATTATAGCAGTCACCATTATGATATATAAAATTTTGCCTTCTCTCTGATTAGAGTTACCATGGCAGTAACTATGCTATGGTACCATGGCAACTTTAAACGCTTGCAAACGGTAATTATATGTGTGTTAATGTTAGCCACTGCATTATTAACTGAGGTTTGCAAGGGCAGAAGCAACTTCAGTAAGATAAGAAACACTGTAGGGGAGCTGAAGCAAACAAAGAAAACAGCAAATCTCTAAGAGTTAAAATACTAGGTGACCTCTAATATCTTGCTCTCTAGTTCTGCATGCTGTGCATAGGAGCTACTGAAGTAAGAATTAACAAGCCCATCAATGTCTTTCACTAAACAATCAGAAAATAAATCTCCTGTTCTACATCCCCAGAAATGTATCCTGTGTCTTCTCTTAACACTTAGATATTTGTCTGAAGAGCTGGGTTAGGAAGGCCAAGTCTTTCTGAAGAATGTTCAAGATGTATGGCAATAAAGGTTGTTCAGAAATTTTATTCATGTTGGAGAAGTGCCAGCTGCACTTATTGCTAATACGTGAAGAATTAATTGTACTTGCCAAAAGACCCTTTCAAGACAGACGCTTCAATTCCTTTTAAAAATTCAAGATCAAAATATGTATCATCAGTTACTTTATTTCGAAACATTACAAACTCTGCCCAAGATCAAACTCATGACAGAATCACAAAAGCTGATATTTAAGATCAGGTTTGGGGCTTTACTTATTTTGATAAGAATAGGCTGTTTCTCCATCACTAACATGTAAGTAAAAAAGAAAGATATGAAAAAGATGACCTGTGTGTGTTTTAAAGGGGGAAAGGGGGAATTCTTTCCTAGAAAGAAAGCAGAACTCCAATACATATTAGGGATCCAAAAGACCCTTTCTTTTCCATTAATTCCATGCCAGATCCTGCATGGCCGGAGCATTATAATGCACTGCTGATGTAGGTCTCACGAGAGGAAAACGAGGTCAGTGATCAGTGCTGAAAGGTAAGGAGAAACTAAGCTGATACAGGTAAGATCTGAGGTGGGTAAGGGCAGCGACTGTACCTGCCCTCAAGTAGGATGTGCTGCGGTACTAATCCAAAGAAAGCAATGAAGAACTAGGTAATCCAGTTTTGTATGGCTGACCCTGTTCTGTATTGAGAAGCTTAGCATTAATATCTACTTTATTTTGTGCCTCTCTGACAAGAGTTACTAAAAAAGCTTTATAATTTTTCATAATACATGATTAGAATTTTCCCAACTCGTGGAATTAAATAAACACTGTTGCACTTTTTAAAGATAAAGTGTGATGTATAATATATGACTGGAATCAATGGCCATATCTTCTGCACATACAGAGATGGACATCGGCCAGATATTCCAGACACAAGTCTGGGTCTCAAAGAGTATTTGCCTTAAGGAGTGGTATCTAAGTAAGTTTTATAGCTGCTCGGTATCTTTGTTACCTCCCTCCTCAGTGTTTCTGCTCTGAGGTGTCTCTTATCATTTTTCAGATCAAATTTTCTGCAGCTATTTCCTGGCATCCACTTTGGGTACTTGATTTTTTATTACTATTCTTTGGACATTGAGGTAAATGGTTTAATAGTCATTAAACAATGCCGCAGCCAGTGTGGCATAGATAGCATCAAAGATAGCTTGATACATGCTGGGTTAGAAACTGCCTCCCACAAAGCGCTCTGTGGGCACAGCTGATGTGAATGTAAGAGTGCAGATATGCAGAAAAGCCAATTAGTTTTGTCTCAGCTTATATAAAATACATACTGGGGACTGTTGATTTAGGCAGCTTAGGCAGCTCCTATATTTTTGATGTATCCACTAAGCTGAAATCAGTGTCTTGAACCATTAAGATTAATGTGGGACAGCGAGGAGGTAGAAACAGCATCATCATCTGGGTGACAGAAGAGTTCAAGAAAAATTAACTTTATGTAAAAGTAGTTATGAAAAACCTAACCTTCAAGGTTGCACTGCTCAGTATAAGAGGTAGACCCTGCTGCAAGACTCTACAAAGGGCAGGTGAGATGGGGGAAAGTTGGTACTGCCAGAATCCTGCAATCTTCATGGAAGGGCTTGAAGACTGAAACTAGGTATGAGCTGAATATTAGAGCAGGTTTAATTTTAGTAATATATCCAGCAGAATCTGATAGGTCTTCAACCTAGCAGGACAGAGAGCTATAATAACATCCAATGCCTAGAAGCTGAAAGTTGACAAAATTCAGCCTAGAAATCAGACTCTGAACTTTAGCTGCCAGAGTGATTAACTGCTAGAGTAATGTGCACAGGGATGAGTAAATTCCTGCAGACCAAGACCATCAATTTTTGTAAATGACAGTGCTTCAAAGAGGAGCTCTGAGCAAGAGCACAAATTAGTGAGTACATTTTTCTGGCAAGTGTCATTTGTCATGACGGAGAAGGTCATACCAGCACCAGCACCAGTGCTTCAGGTCTTCAGATCCTCCCTATTCGCCTGGGAGATGATCTCACTGCAAACTTGAAACTCAGGTCAGATGAACTGAAAATTTCATATGTTTTTTCAACCAACACCATGCTACTTTTGAACTAACTGGAGTTGCTTATCTAGAGCTTAAAAATCTGTAGGTTCATCTCCTTTGACACAAAATCCTCTGGATAAGGCTCCTTATACTTCTTTTTGGCACTGCCAAAATTCAGGTTTTATGAAAGAAATCTCCATTACCGCTGAGTTATGAACCACAGACATTCTCTTCTAATCTGCTCAATTTTTTTGCTTTCTCAGGAAGGCAATGTATCTCTGGCATGTATCTAAGCATATTAGAAGACCCATTCTAACGAATGTTTAAGTCACATTTTACATATGTTTCTGACTGGACAAGGAAATGGAAAGCTTTGGGCCAGCTGTTCTCCCTCCAACCTCTTATCTTCCAAGACAGACTAACTGGTCCCCTTTCTTTACAGAAATTTCAGAAAGCAGCAGGAATTTGTTTGCTTTGTCCTTTCAGACCACACAGCAAAGTCCAAGTCTTTCCTCAGTATGTCTTCAGAGAAGCAGCAGGAGCTAGAATAGGCACTTTCACTGTGTCCCTGCCTGCTGCCATGCTCAACAAGGTGTTTCCTTTTGCCTACGGACTTCCTTCAGTGACTTACTGCCTTTTGCATTACATCTTTCTGAAAAGACAGACTATTTGAAATTTCACCAGGTTTCACTTTGTGTATATGGATTTGGTAGAGTCCAAGATTCAAAATGAAAAGCAGGGATCAGAAATTTGGGATGGACTACAACTGGCCAGTATCATAAAGGAGAAATACGAGGTTTACAGTTAAAGAAGAGACAAAGAGGCAACAATTCTGCATATATATGCATTATTTAGTGCAAAACTCCATCCTTATCCAGATTCTTGGTTTTTCAGCTTGTGCAGAGCATCATTTTCAAATAATTAATGAGGATGACTTCCTGAGACCTCAAAGTCTGTTTAGACTTTTTTTATCTGTATCGAAACCACTTTTTTTCTACAACAGCTTTGAGGTAGATTCCTATAGCTTTTGATAGGAATTTTGACCTCACCAAAAGACTTGTATAGGCCAGAGTCAGACAAAAGATGACAAAGCTCTGTTATTGCGAAGTGATAATGCTCAAGAGATTCTATTATGTGTCTGTCTCTCCCAGTAAGCTGATGCATCAGATTCTTGCATATATGGATTAACTTTCAGTCAGCATAGATAAAAGACTGTTGGTGGTGTTACTTTCATTAAATCCTCTCACAGTGGTAATTTTTTGTCATTTTCTGTGGCTAAGCAGTACACACACAGAAAGGGGAAAATGCTGATGTGGGTGAAAAAAGTACAGCAGTTACCTTTTCCTAGTCAGAGCTCAAAACTCCCTGCAGCTGTATCAGAGATCATGGCAAGGACACCGTGCCAAGCACTGCTGATCCTTTGCTGATGGAAGCCCACCACCTTCAGAGAAAGAGCTTTGAGGGTAGTGGGCCTTAGCAATTATAACAGAGTTTGTCCAGCAGTGATGATTAGGAGCTTCCCACTTTAGAAGCACAATAGCTTGGTGAATGGTGCATCTAGACGGGAGTCTGGGATTCTGGCCTGAGGCACCAGGAGCAGTGGTAATGCCCGGTCCAGGAGGCAGGTCCCACTCACTGCAGTTGATGATAGCTGCCACGTAGCACTAGAGGATGGGCATCCTTGTCCTCACACACCTGGCAGTGTGTCACGGTTTAAGCCATAAATCACGCAGCCTGCTCACTCACTCCCCTGCTCTTTCTTCCCCTCCACTTCAAGGGGGGACAGGGTGGGGGGAATGGGGAGAATAATTGAAAGAATTCCCACGGGTTGAGATAAGAACAATCCAGTAACTAAAGTATAACACAAACCACTGCTGCTACCACCAATAATGATAATGACCAGGGAAATACAAGGGAAGAGGATACAACTGCTCACCACCCAACGACCATGCCAAAAACTGAACTCTTACAGGTTCCTGCCCCCAGTTTTACATCCTGGGCATGACGTACTGTGGTATGGAATACCCCTTTGGTCAGTTTGGGTCAGGTGCCCTGTTTCTGCTTCCATCCAGCTTCCCTTTCTCCCGGGCAAAGCATGAAACTCAGAAAGTCCTTGGCCAGACCAATATATTCTAAGTAGTAACTATTAACATTGGTGCTATAAGCACTGTTCCCAGGCCGAAAGTCAAAAATGCAGCACTGCACCAGCTATTATGAAGGAGAAAAATGACTTCTGCTGCTGAACCCATGACATGGTGGGTCAGGGAGGGGGTCCTGTGAGGTGGGCAGTGCCAGCTCTCACCTGCCCTCTCCAAAGAGGCAGTAACGTGTCTTCAGTGCTGCAGCAGAGTACATCAATTAAAGAAGGACAATGGCTATGCTGTCTTTCCAGAAGCCACTCAAAAAACAGTGGTAAGATGCAGGAAAAAAATTCACTGTCCTTTCCAGTGCAATATCTACAGGGTGTCAAATGAAACTAAAGGACTAAGTGAAGCTAGGTAGTAGTTTCAAACTGAACAAAAAGTAATAATCCTCATCCACTTACAACCACAGGCCATTGCTCATGATAGCAACTTACATAAGTTCACAAAGAAATTGGATGAATTCATGGAGGAAAAATCCATCTTGCACTATTAAATAGAAAGAAACTACTGCTGACTCTTGGAAGTACCTGCACCACAAAACACTTAAACTTAAGTCTGGGCCAAGGTAGTTTTGTTATATGCTCATCTTGTTTTTTAGCTTTTTCTTAGTTATCTTCTTTTTAAAAGTCTTAGGTACAGGCTGCTGGACCCTTGATCTGATCCAGTTTATGGTTATTCTTATATCCCCATAATCTTCAGAGAATCTTGGCCAAAGTTGTGGTGTTTGATTAAAATTTATAATTTGTATAAGCGAGTGTTACTTACTGCAATAAATACTTGAAGACAGGCACATACTTATTTTTTGATTACTAATATGTCAAAAGACATTGAAATCATCCTATACAGGCTGTTTACCACTTTTCACTTGGCTACACTTAATTTCTTTTACTAACCTGCCCACTTGTATAGCTTTATTATTGCTGCACTGTAGTATGAAGCAGATCTGTGAAATAACTGGTGGAACATATCCAGGGGTGGGAGGTTTGGGTCCAAAGTTTTGCAGCTTCTCTTCTATCCCTTTCAGCAGGAAGAGCAATCCTAATCTGATACTGAATGCCTCCATTGGCTGGCTTGGTTTTGGTGAAATTATTTGCAGTGCATGTGCAAGTCTTCTTAAACCCTCAATCTGGCAGATAAAATATGTATTAATGAACCTATGTGCTTTACAGCAAGAGCAGTGAGTGGAGTTCCTGAGATTGAGACAGACCCAGTTCTGCCACTGGTAGAGTAGGGAGACCTTGCTGAGCTCCTCCTCTTCCTCACTCACACCTAGATTTCAGTGTTTGACAGATGAGGTGTTCATTGTGTCTATAGGCACTCACTGCGCAGAGCATATCTCATTACTAAACTGAGCAGAGTCTAGGTAGAGGCCATGGCACAGCAGAGCAGGATCAGGAGAAGGGACCATTGCTGGTTTTATCCCCAGCTGTGCCAAGAAGATGGGTAACACCAACCAGGGACTGCACCCAGCTGGTGGCACATGGATACCACCTTTGGGAGAGGGAAAGACAGGCAGGAGAGTTTTCCTGTGTGGATGCAAATCTCATTTGGTTTACCAATTTATATGCAGTCTGTAAATAAACATGCAATTACTGCTTGCAAAATAGAAGATGGGCTGAGAACCCACTGAAGGCAAAAGGAGGTTCTCCTTTTATGTTGGTGGGATTTGGATCAGCCCAGTCAGGTTGGTGTTTGAAGCTGCAAAAATCCTAAAGGAACACAAAAACTATCTATCAGCTCTGTGAGGAGCAAAAGCACTTACCTGAAGCAAATAGATATTTTAACAAATGATTTGTGGGATACTGAGTAAGAAATGCCAAAAATCAATGAAATTTAAGGGAAGCAACTTTTAGGATGGGAAAAGTGGAAGTTCAAAGTGATTACTCATTTCTGGATCTGTTTTTTCTCATCGTGGAATGAAGCACTGGAGTTGATAATGCAGCAGTTTACAGCGCTCAAAGGCATCAACTGTGCTATTCGCTGTTCCCTAATGCTCACAAGCAACAGCCCTACAAGCTGCGACTGTTATTAACAGCTTTCATACAACAGAACCGTATGAAAATCTTATAGTCACTGCAATTTGTCTGTTGTATCATGCTAGGACAGCAGTGTTGTACCAGTATTCCAGTACAATATTCATGTGATGCAGATTTATCAAGCTTTTACATGCCTGTTTCTACTGAAGTTTATTCGCAGAGACATGTGGATACAGTTGTACTTAGGTCTTCAAAGAAACCCTGAATGGTCCAAACACATTCAATTCCCAGAAACATTCAGCTTGTAAGCTATTGAACAAAAATGTCTAGACTGTCCAAACTAAGTTCTGGCAGGTGGACTGAAAAAGATACAAACTCCCTTTTGGAAGTATGCCTACATTTTATATAGACACATAAAACGTCATGTAACAGGCAACAAATTTTTGAACAGTGAAGATGTAAATAACAGTAAATAGCATTGAACCAAATATCCTGATTCCATGGCCTTCAAAAATAGGAACATAGGAAAATACTTTGTAGTGCTCTTTTCCCCTCTTTGTTTTCAACATATTCACTGCTTAATATTTAAAGTAGGCTTGCTGATATTGAGATGGAGTTTATTATAAGATCAAGTGAGGAAAAGAGGCTTTATTTTCAGTATAACTGTGGATAAGTCCTATCTGTCTACTTCAGAGGGCACTATGGGGCTTAATTAATGTTTACAGTGCCTCGGGAGTCTTACCCACATTAAAGGTATAATAAGAACTATTCCTAATTAACTTTCTACTAAAAAGCAAAGTTTCATGAAGTTTTAAAGCAGAACAGTGGACGAATGTGTAAACTCCATGTATCTGGATCCCTGGAGTAGGAAAAGTTAGCAGAGAAAGTGGTAAAATTCTTCAATTAATTTTCCCCAACCTGTGGGATTTAATTAAGAAGTTAGCAAAAACCTGCAAGTTTCCTGTGGGTATTTCTTATTTAATTTTCAGTTTCACAAAGACAGATCTTGCATCTTGGAACAGACTTTGTAAGCCACAAAGAGACTAATTCAAAAATAGAGGTTAGTTTATGAACGTTGAGCTAGGTACGGATCAAATTATCTAGACAAAATTCAACAGCTATGTGCGGCAGTTCATACCATTTTCATTCTGTAGTTTTCTTGCTTTGAATTTCTTTTAAAAGGATTGCTTTGGATCTTAGAATATGTCTCACTGGTGTAATTCAGCACTATGTAGAGATACCTGAGAAATAAGTGAACAAGTTAACTGGAGTGTTGGAAGCTACATATCTCTGCCAGCTCAGAGTTATATCTGAGTGAATTAGACCTAGGGAGAAGAAGAAAATAATAGTTTTGGTGGAGCACAACATCATCTAGTGATACCGGAGCTGCCTTCTCTAGATGTACCCTCTAGGAATTTATTTTCAGTTGAGAAGTATGACACTATTCAAAGGACCCACTGCACTGCATGCATAGCACTACTCAAAGAGGAGAACTTACCTGTGCACTCAGGGTGCTTCTATACTCACATGTAGGAAAAGACCCACTTGCATCTGCAGAACTATAGCCCGTGATCAATCTTAAATCCTGTCTATCTCTGCCTGTCAAACAAAGCACTGTGAAGAAATGTGAGAGCTGCAAAAGTCACTTTTCTTTGAGGACTGGTAATCCTACAGCATGCGGGAGCAGTAGGTTGTAGTTTAGAAGTCATCACAGTTGATGAGCTCCATCCATGTGAGGAAACAGCAAAGAAGTAAGATTGAAGACAAAAAGGAAGATTTAGAGAGAAAGAAATTGCATCCTTGTCTTGGGAGTGGGTGAGCTTTATAAAGTCAAGCATTTTTCTAAAACCCCCATCAGGACAGGCAGGGGCTATGTGCAGTTCTGAGGGTGAGTCCTGTCTCTGGACAGCCCTTGTTCTCTCTCTTCACCTGCCTGGCTTTCTAGCTTCTCAGCCTCTCTCACAATGTCACTTAGTGCTCAGTGCTAGTCATCAGCTCCTGACACCTTGCTGAGCCTGGAGAGATCTTCTGCCTTTAAGGAAAGCGTCAGCAGCATCCAGTACTGCCATCACTCCCCAGAGCAAGAGGAACCTGATGAATGGAACTTGAAGCTACATGGTGATAAGCTTTCCAGCTTCCTGCCAGCAACCTGCTTAATTTAGACATGTGAATACACCTACAGCAATAAATGCTCAAGGCTAAGATTTTCAAAATAGGTTTGAAGGAATTAAACACCCAACTCCTATAGACTTTCTCGGTCTAAGTGCTTTTCTGGACTGGGTCCAGAGTGCTAATCAACTTGCAGTCCTGAGCTCATAATGAGGAACTGAAATCCCAAATGCTCCAGTGTGCTGCTTGCCTTCTCATTTAACTTTGGCCAGGAGTGTGCAATAACATCTCTGGTTTTGGAATACTAAGGCTTCAGAAGTGTTATTTTACAGCTTTTTGGACAAGGTTTTTGTCTGATGTGCAGCACAGCCTGCAAAAGTATATCCTCTAACACGCAGAATTCCAAAAAGTGTGGTAATATCTGTCTAACGGGACATCTGTCTAACATTAAATCTGAAGAATTGGAACCATTTGTTTGATGAGCCATGTAACAAAGACAAAAATTCATTCTTAGAATATCAATGGTGAACTTCTTTTAATGAAATGTGAGATGATTTCAACCCAAAATTATGTCTACCAGCACATATAAGCCTCCAGGCAGCTTATAAAATGTTTATAAAAATAAAGCATAGACTCATTAGAAGACTTCGTGGGTAAAATGCAAATAGCCTAAGATTTATGTGCTGTTTAGCAATATACAGGTGCTCCTGATGAAAAGAAAGAACAGAAAACTTGAGGGCATTTATGCAGACTGCATACTTCCTGCAACACAATAGGTTGTTTGTCCTCATGTGTTATTCACAAATAATTTCAGACCACAAATAATGTGAGAGTTTGCTCCAGAAATCACTAGGGAGGTGTAAAGAAGTCTCTCAGAAGTGCTAGACATGGATTTCTAGAGGTCCTCCTCCATAGGTTATCAAGCAAGCAATAAGTATGTGTAAGGATCCTCCAAACCAGTGCAGCAAAACTATCTCTATAAATCATACCAGCTTGGATGGGATTCAAAAAAGTAGACTGTTTGGGCAAAAAAGTTACTGAGAAAAAGAAGTACAACAAACACAGGATAAGATGCCAGAACTGCAAGCTGTTGTCAGACTTGACGGGGTTTTTACAGAGGTCAGGGCAAGCTGGCTGTGGTTAACGGTATGTCTGAGGGAGATGAAGCATCCCATAATGCACCTAAGCTTCTTGGAGATAGGAATATGACAGATGGGAACACATGAAATTTGCCCACAAAATCTTAGTATTGACAGGTGGAAGTGTCAGTGTTTTCTTCTTCAGAAAGCACTTAAAACCCACCCCCACAACCTATCAGGCTCCAAATTCAAAGCTTAAAGGAAATTAATGGCGCTGTTTTACCACAATCATTGCATTATACCAACCACAGGATGCTCTTTGGCTCAACGTAAGATTTAAAAAACAAGTTCTCCTTTGAAGATTCTCTGTTTTCCTGTTATTGTCAAACATAGTACAATATGTCTTGCTCATATGGCTGGCTTGAAGCACAACTCTGTGTTCAGCTGACCAGCTGTCACATATCAATAGTTTCCACTGGAGGCCCTGCTAATTTCTTATTATCTCTTTTGTCTATCCTATTAACAAAATAAACATCACATGAACAGTAAAGATGGTTTCTTGTTAGATGCTTAGGAAAAAAAATAAGGTCTTTATTTCAGACAGTAACAAACCCAGAGCTATTTGTTTCTCAGTTGTTCAAGAGATGTTTAACTGCCTTGGTTATGTTTCCTGTTACAGCTGGGAAACTAAAACATGTCTGTTAGAAACAAAATAATGCTTATTTATGGCTCACCTCTAAGGTTTTTTTTTCTCCCATTGTTCTCATTTTATTAAGTACAACTAAAATACAAAGGACAATGTCTATCCATAGCTTTCGGCACATTACTAGTTGTTTAAAATACAACACAACAGAGCTCACGCAAAAGAAAATTAAATGAACTTAGCCAGCTAGTAATTCAAAGCAGTAAAACATATCCTGTCCCACTCATTCCCTCAATTCTTCCTCAAAAGCCTTAGGAAATAGACAGTCTTTGTAGTACACTTTAAAGGTCAGAAGATTGTATTTGAAACTTTTCCTCTCTTAAACTGAGGGGACTTGTGTTTGCCTCCCTCTGGTGACACCAGGATTGGTTATATCAGCAAAATCTGACATAAGTAAGTAGGGCAGAACTTAGCAATACCTTAACATCCAGCCAGGAAACCAACCAGCAACCAAAAATCAGGGAACACTGGGATGTTGCATCCTCACAGAAAAACAGTTACACAAGCTCAGTAAGTGGATTGCTGGCTCAGCACAACCAGGCAAAAACCTGACAGTGTCTGGATAAGGATCATTTACTGGAAATGAATTCAAACAGTGATTAGGGATATAAGAATTTTTATTTTTCACTTTGTCCACTGAAGCAAATGAAATTAAACCCAAACCCCAAATTAGACAGTTCAGACTTCAGAACTTAACCAAAGCTATTCTTCTGTTTGAGCCCTGCCAACCAAAAGTAAAATGTTGTAAAGCTTTATTTTGGTAGAAAGGTTGTTTCACATCAATTAAAAAATATCACAGCTTCATCTGAGACATCTCTCTGAAAGGGAAAGCTGTGGACAAGACTGAAAAAGTCTATGGGGCTGTAATGAAGGAGGAGACACAGCAGCATCCTTCTGCCTCACTTCCCAGCTCATTGCGTCCTTCCCATACTGGGATGGGACACACTGCCCCAGCAGGGCACTCAGCTCCCAAACCACAGAGGAGCTCTCATGATGGTCCTGATGTCACCATTTCATTTTGTATAGAACAGCCTAAAAAGCCACCAGCACAATCCTTGTCTCTTCGGTGAATACCAAAAGGCCATAGGTGCTAGAACCATCCTTTTTCAATCTCTATTTGTGAAAGGAGCCTGAAGCAAGAAAAGAGATTTGCTGGGAGCTCCTTGCTTGCTACTTCCAGAGATTTTGTTTGTATACATACCCCAAGACCCCTTTCTCTGGACACGGTTATTGGACCAGGTTCTGCTTCTGTCACTTTGAAGCAATCTGTGTGCTATGGGTGGTAATCTCTGTAGAAGTTGCTGCCCCAGAGCATGGGGTGGTGGGACTGATATGTTCATATCTCCTCAGTGGAAATATAAAACTGAAACTGAGTTTTGCACAGCATCAGTGAAGATTCAGCTTGCTGGGTGAATGGGGAGGCCATCCCCATCCTCAGACCCACACGGAACCCTGAGGAAATAAATTTATATGCATCGACCTCTGGAGACAGAAAAAACAAACAGCTTAAACAGCTCTGCAGATGTGGGTTGAATTCAAGCAAATTTCAGGCCAACAAAAATTGTGTTTTTCGGTGAATAATCTATTTGTTGGAAATAAATGGCCTAACCCTAATGGAGAGCCAGCTCTTTTCCTACTGCTGGAATAAACAATTCCCCTTTTCCCCTGGGGCAGGACTCACACCCACATGCTTCCAGGCTTCCTTCCTGTATTACCTCCTCAGGCAGCATCCATCTCTGATGAGGGGGCCACACCTGAGAGTGGTATCTGTAAATACGCCAAGGAACACCCACTCTCCTTTCCACAGAGTGCCTCTTGTTGCATGCTGATACCTAATAAGTGACATGCCATGGTCTGTGCCAGCTTCACTTTATAGCCTTTGCTGCTCATAATGTTTCTGGACCAAATTCATGGGCCAAAGGAAACCATGATCTCCTGGAAGCATCTCACAGGAGGAACATGAAACAGTGATCAGACCACTTCTCTGTGTATATTTTTTAAGACTAGGGAAACGAAATTCATTGGCTCAGCCATAATCTGCATGCATTCTGCCTGTCTAAAGTCTGCTTAAGATTTCCTTACAGAGTCCTCTTCTCCAGTCTCTTGCCTCACCAAACGTGCAGCTACTCCATTGCAAAAAAGAGATTTTGAGAATTGAGAAATGTGCAAACCCTTTCTTATCCCCCAACGATATTTCAGGAACTGTAAAACTGTGAGATCTTGAGGGAGAGCAAATAGATATCGTAGAAACAGATTGAACCCTGTGAACACATTTTTCAGAGAGCCTCCTTTTTCATGCAACTCAGATGTTCCATTAGGAAAATGTATTCTCTTTGACAATAGCTGAGAAGCAGTGGAGAAACTGGGGCCAGATTCTCCTCTCAGGGTCATGGGTGTAAATCACAGTGAATGGAGTTTGCACTCATAACATCAGACTCTCATCCTCTCATAATAAGTCTGTGCTAACATGTCGTTCAGGTATAAGGGATTTCTGCTGCACATCACTCAGCATATGAATTTTCAGAAGGGGAGAAGAGTTTAGTTCTTCTCTGAAGTCAGTTTACATCCATTGCTCTCTTAATTAAAGCAGGGTGTTATTTTCCCAGACTGAAGTGGATTAGAAATACAATGGCTTCAGTGAAAGCTGAGAATAACTTCTCTGTGATGCATTAGTAGGATGACAGAGGAATGAAAGGTTTAGTAGGCCTGCTTCTCAGAATTTGTTTACACATCCAAGAATAAAATGTTAAAACAGATTTGAAAGTCTGTTGTGCGATAGAAAATTATGTTCCCAAAAGCATTTCCACCACAGTGACAGCTAACAAAATACTGTATGATTATCCACCCCACGATGTAGAAAAGAAACAAGAATTCTGTAAGTTCTCAATGTGGACATTTACTGTAAGGGTGTTTTTATTTTATTGTTTTTTACTGCAGCAGAATGAATAGCATTGAAATGGTGCTCTTTTCCCACTGAAACTAGCACTGTCCAGGCTTCATACGTGGTTTAATAGTATCTATAGCAGTACCTATAGCAATGTATAGCCAAAGTCAGCACAACTTAGTGTAAAAAAGTCAATTAGATGTTTAATTTGGCATTTGTACCTAAATTAAATGCCATGGCTATGCTTCAGCGGAGTATATGCAGGAATTGGCTCAGAGTAGCTTCTGTTAAACAGCTACCTTTGCCAGGTTTAGTGACTCAGTATAACATATTTCCTGGCTAAGATTAACTACTGATTTTATGGATATTTTTTGTTTCTCTACTGTAATCAGCACAGATAAACAATTTCAAGATACAATCCTTCAGACCCTCCTCAGGCAAAATGACCACTTAAGGAAACAGACGTCTTGCTGCAGCGACTCCATGCTGACATAGCTCTGGCACAAGGAATGGAAGTTAAAATAATGGATAATTGTATTCAGGAAAACAGACTGGCAATTAAAGACATACAACCTTTTAATATTTTATTTCTATACTTCAACTCTATGAAATACACCTCAACACTCAGTAAAGGATTTGGGCAATACTACTGAGCTGCAGAGATTTATACTAATCAATCCTCCCTTGTGCAAACTTAGATGTGTTTCCATGCCAGTGTTTTCTGATGGCCAGGAAGCAGATTCTGCAGGACAGCTTCCTTTTGCCGACCAGCAGGAAATAATATGGTATTTTTATTGCTGCTGTGTTAGAATTTGACTGGAGGACTCTAAGAAGGCAGCCACATAAGAATGATCTTTTTTTCCCTTCTTTCCAATGTCTTTATTGCCAACTTTATCATGATGTGACTAAAAACTCATTTTAATAACTTGTGAAAAAGATCACTAGGGCTACAATTACAGGCGGTTTCATGCTGAACACAGATTTTTTTGACAATCAAAATTAGATCAGCTGCCTGGGGAAATTTTCCACTATATTATTCGTAACAGCTTCAAGTTCTGTCTGTAGTGCCTTCACTTGTAAGAAGCCTTATTATGCTTAGCCTAGAATATGCACAGAAACAAAGGCATTTATTACAAGAAGATGCGTGGTTGGTTCTCATTTTTAAAAGTGAATAGTTAAATACTTGAAAAGTCTCAGTCTCTCAGGTTTACAGGAGATGTTGAACTACTATTCCTATAGTGAGGAGTTAATAAACACCACTTACTCCCTGATCAACAGTATGAAGTAGCCACATCAGTCTTTTCTTTTTTTTCCTAGTGATATTGCATGCATCAAAGCACATAACATAGAGAAAGCTGAGTGGATGTCCGCTCATTTAAGAACAGATTTTAATTTGCTTGTAGAGTTATTTCTGTTCAGCATAAGCTCCCTTTCAATATAAGGCCTCACCTTTCCTCCTTACCCATGTTCCTCTCTCCTCCTTCAGATCACATCCCCGTTTCACCTGCAATTGTCACATGTGGTCTAGCCTTCTCAACATAGAGAAAAAGCCTTCTTTCATGTATTCATAACTCTTCTCCCTCTCTAAACTAGGTAGACTTTTGCTCACATGGCCTTGGGCTTTTCTTTAGATGGGCTAGGGAAGGGATGGGGTGCAGCCATGCTCTCCTAGTCCTTACACAGAAGGACTGATTGCAGATCGTCTCATATAGCTCAGGCATTTTACTTCTCCTGCTTACTCTGCACATCCAAACTTTAATCCCTTAATCCTCAAGCTCCTGACAGACCATGATCCAGACAAATGCTTACGTCTTCTGTGCCTCCCTGATCTCCCCTGGGCCTTTCCCACAGAATCCTCTTGGACAGCTTCCTCAGCTCTTCTTGGGAATAAGTCACATCATGTCTTCTCCAAGCCCCACTCTGTCTCCTCATGAGGAAGGAGCTTGTCTTAGAAAATCCTCATCACATTTCACAGCAGGGCTTGCACTCACTGACTTACTTCTCGGGAGCAATCAGCCACTGGATCCTTACTGGATGCCATCACCCTCTGCCAGAACAATGCAGCTGTAACATGTCTTCACAGCCATGAGAACCATATCAGTAAGGAAATTTAGAAGTACTCTATTCAAAAACCTTTTTTGTTGTTTGCTTTTCTCTTTACTGCATATTTTAATTAATTTCAATACGTATTATACTTTTAGGAAAACTTTCAGTAAGGGTCATCTCTTCTAGTTGAGCAGTTTGAAAGTTAGATGTATGGTCTGGATCAGGACAAGGCTTCCAGCCTTACGCTTTCTTGATAGCTGTTGAGAGAAACAGGCTTCTCCTGATGATGAACCACTTCATAGGAAGAGAGGAGTCTAAAACTGCTCCCACAGATTGTCCTCTTTCCATACACCATCCAAGGAGACAAAGGTGACTGGTATATAACTTCAGAATAGCTTGGGAATATTCTTAGTTTGCTGAGGGGAATCCATTGTGATTTTCCTACATCATCACAGAAAACAGACATGGGAGTGACCAGTGTGCCAGGGTGGGTGTAACTACCAGCTGTACCAGCTGTACCAGCTGTACAGTTCCATGCTACACATCTCTGGAAGTGAGCCTAGCAATAGCCCCAGGTGACAGGGTGGCATCTATAGTGAGTGTGTCTGGCTGAGGAAGGCTGAGCTGTGAGCCCGTGTCTGCCTGCTCTGCATAGACACACAGTGAGATGAGCTGTGGCCCCTTCATTAACCTCTACCTCTGTAGGGAAATCCGACATTTAAGCAAAAAATGTTCTACTTGTTGCAGGTCTAGTCAAAAGTGTATTTCTGGGCATTAATGTAAGAAATAGCATCACCTCTCTTTAGTAATCGATTAGTATCCCATGATTATGGCTGCACCATTCACCAGCCTACTTGATATTGCTGTCAGCAGCAGATCTGTGCACATCGCATTTTTCACCTGCCTTAGTGAGATGGAACACTGGTAGTTTTCCTTTGCTTGAGAAGAAAATGGAATATAGAGAAAGAGAATATAATGGACCAAGATGATGGTGGAAATTTACACAGGTTCTGCCCCCTCTTAAAATTGACTAATATGAGAAAATGCTTAAGAATTGTCATTTCTAAATTGCCATTATATCTAGAATATCAATAAACAAAATCCTAACATTCTGTAACAGCCTGATTTTTACATTTTCCTATTTCTGTCTCATAAAAATCTGCACTATACAAAAATGGTGATGTGTTCTTAACAGTAGACATAATTTCAGTCTTTGGATCTGTATTAATCCTTCAAGTTTCTCTCTCACGGTTTATTATGTCATCCAGATTTCATTCTGAACCATCTACTCTTTTCCATATGTTCTTAGCAGGAAATGTGCATGAATTTAGAAACACAGCAAGACACACGATATTCAATAATAAGAAAATTTTGAAGAGACACAAAACTAAAAATCCAAATGAAAGTTCTAACTGTCTTCCAGACTCACTCAGTCAAACAAGATATCCAATATTGCTTAATTTGAAGCTTCTAGTTACTGTAAAAAAATGGCTTGTTTTTCATTTATTTAGCTGCATCTGAGATGGAGAGAGTGTTGCTTTATGCTTACTCATGTATAAGTGTTGTATTAATATCTAAAAGCTTGTGAGGTTTTTCTTAAGTTTTATGCAAACATAAGTAAAGAAGGTATTAAAGTCTTTGCATTTTGAGGCTCAGTAAATACAGAGGTATGTGAGATGCCACAGCTTGTTTTATGAATTACGTTACAGATGTTATGTATGTATCAAATAGCATGATGCAACTGCCAAAAAAAATCTGAACGCTGCACACGTCATATCAACAAGAAAACTGCAGATGATATACGGGTAACTATCTGAACCTGGAAAAAGGATCCCCAGGTATTTCTCCCATTAGGACTGGACTAAATAAACTGTCACAGATCTTGAGGAGTCCTCCTCTGTGACCTGCATGTAGAAAGATGATGAAAGAATAAGAAAATAGGAGTTTGCTACTGCAGAAAAAGGAAAGGAAACCTGTATCAAGAGCCTTACATGTCCATGAAGCAGAGTGAAGGCAACGGAGAAGGGAATGGGAAAAACAGAAAAGGCAGATCATGGCACTTATACAAGCCAGATTTGCACCCCACATCAATCAGGGATGTTCTGGAAGTTTGTTTAGCCCCATTAAACTTCATAGTTTATTTTTGAGAAGAAATGGTAATCGTTATAACAGGAAGTCACTTTTTTTAGAGAAAAAAAATATTGGGTTTTCTATTTTGTTTTGGATTTTTACTTGCACGCAGTGTTTTATGTTATAACCTTCTTCTTCAGGATGACCAGTGTGTAGTAGCAAACCATTCCAAAAATATCAGTGCATGGAGATGGTGTTAGCAGCGACTTTCTGTCTTTGCTTGATGGTGGTGGGTCTCCAGACAGGCAACTAGTTGCCCACTAAATGGGTTAATTTGTTCCACAGTCTCTGTGGGACCCACAGCCTGAAGGGCACAGGGAGGCTGGGGCAGGAAATAGGGATGGACCACCAGCAATCTTCACTACACTGAAGAAATGAGGCAGGATTGGTTTCTGTTGCGTCATGTAAGGATTTGTCATGGGTGTTAATGGTTCAGTGTTCCAGTTAGCAGGGCCTCATGATGTCAGCAGCGTCAGGCTTCTCATCCCATGTCCTCTCTTCATTCCTAGTTCTGCCCCATCTCTGTCCCCTGCTTCACACCTTATCATCAATATGAGATCCATAGGTCTGCCTCCTCACAGGACAGAAAACAGCTACGGTGGAGCACTTTTAGAGCCTGATAGTATTACTGAAGGCAAAACTTAACTGCTTCAGCTGGAGGAAGTCAAATTTAAAACTATTTACAGAAAATAACTAAAATCATTAAAACTGTGTAAAATTATTCACACAAAGGGAAAAGTTTTTATTTCAAGACCATAGACAGACAATATTTATGACTGAGAGCAGCAGTTCCCAAACTGTCTTCTGCAGACAGTCCTTTGCGGGGCATGAGTCAGTGGCAGACAACCTTGTCACCATCATACTGTTGCAATGCGATGAGCTGTGTTCTAGGCGCTCTGCCAGAGATTTTAAAAGGTTTTTCCACCACCTCTCTTTCCTGACTTGAAATTGGTTTAAGGCTCAGAAGGATGAGTCTATGTTAGCAGCAAATCAGAACCATATTCACTATTCCAGTCAGCAAAACATTTCTTTTTCTCTTATTAAATAAGCCTTATATTCCAGAGAATATAAAGAATTTGTACATGCCTATACAAAAACACAATGTGGGCAAAGTTTTTCGGACTGTGGTATGTAGAAAATTCTAAAGTTTTCTGATTATATTTTTTGGTATTGTAATCTTGCAGTCTATGTGTACCAGGTCTGTAATTTTAACCTACCCATAGGCAAACATAGCAAGTCAGTACATGCATAAATCAATGGCTGTGACAGGTGTGGGCCACAGTAACAAATCTTCTATACTTTAAATTAGTCATAAATACATGCCTTTCACTAAGCAACCTCTCACTCATAAAAAAAAATAAGGTGACCATAGAAATCAATTGTGATTTAATTTGGTGTCTTAAAATGAAAGACACATGTGGACCCAGCTTCTGTTAATGAATTCAGCAAATAACCCACATTTTTTAGATTGCTATTAAAAGAAAAGGTTTTCTTTTTGCATCTCAGGGATGCAACCTCCACAGTTAAACTTTTTAGTTTGTTTGGAGGTTTTTTCCTTTCCTTTGCACACTGAGAATTTAAACTTCAAATATTGTTCTGCATATGTCCTGGCAAGGCTGCCAAACAGCAAACACCCCCAAGTTCAGCCAGTGCTCCATTCTTCCGTTCCTCAGGGAGTTCCTTTTTCATGTGTTTTTCATTTTAAGTTCTGCCTCCTTGAATGCTATTTCCTCTCTTTCAGTTTTCACTAAGGTCAAAGAAATCTTTAGCAAATAAAAAATATGAGCATCCAGTCATCTACTGGAAATGTGCCCATCTAGTGTCTAAAGAGTAAGTTAATAGGTTCACGAAGCAGTCCTATGTGCATTAAGCGGAATACAACAGAAACCTTCACCTGAGCACTTCATCACAGCTAAATAGAGTGTACTTATCAAATGAGGGCTCTTTTGTCTTGATTATGAAATGCAGAGAAATCAGTTTAGCAGAAATCAAAATCATAGCAAGCAAGACTCTCCTGATTATCTGGGCTAGGTGATGGGGCATAGACTTACTCTGCTGCCCTTCACCTATCTGTGGGTTGGAGCTGCAGAGGCCCCTACATAGAGCAAAAATGGTGGTAAGCAGTTTGGAAGCCCAGCTACTGAAAATATGTCATATATTTTGATAGTACTACATGAAAATCATAGGGATTAAGATTCCATAGAACTTATCCAGCATGTTTTTGGGCTATCTGTTGAAAATTACCTATAAAGAGAAAAAATGGGATTTAACAATAACATTTACTAACTGCAGCCAGATGCGCTGTTGAAGTTGCTGAAAATCAAGTCACTAACAGGATTTGTTGCAGGTGATGATAAGGGATATTTTATTAATGGGGATCATTTGCCTCTGCAGAGATAAATATGTATTTGGAGACTGTGAGCTAGTCAAGTGATTAACAGCTACTGATATTTCTAACAAATTTGGGCTTATTTTTCCATCAAAAGTAGAATTCAAGTTTAATCTAGCCTTCGGGTGATTCTACCAAGCTGAATATCTGAGCTCTGTTTGAAGCTGTGAAGGAAGCCAGATCCAGAAGAGCTCTCCTGGACTGCTGCCTCCAGTCTCCCCCAACTGCCCCACTGTACCAGTTTCCATAAACTGATAAGGTTCTGCCTTATCAGCATATTTGGATTGATGGGTGGCTGTTGCAGAAATGTATGGTTCTTCTGGTTAGAAACCTCCTAATTTCCGGTTAAAGTAATTTGTGTCACAAAATGGCACTGGAACTTATCTTTGCAGAAGGTTTCCCACCTGATACATTCAAGGACTACATTTTTATTCTCCACAGACACATCACATATTGTGCCATCCGGTGATCAAATAGTCCACTCCCAGGTCTTTTGTCAAAGCTTCCTGCTGGGGGAAAAATTACGAGTCTTAAAGTGCCTGACCTCACCTTTTGGGTTATTCAAATCCATCCTATTTCTATTACCCCAGTCCTGAAGCTTATCCAGTTCTTCCTGTATACTGTCCTCCTCCACATTCACACTACATATTGCATTATCAGAAAATTTCATGAGCACAGCACTACTTTTTCTGCCAAAGTTGTTAAAAATGTTAAATAAGATCAGTCCCTAGACACATCTTGGAAGAACTCCACTAGTAACTTCCTTTCAGTTTGGTATTTCTCCTTTCAACATGATCTTTCATTTCTTTCCACCTCACAATTCTTCTGCTAATCCAAATTTTCTCCAGCTTAACAAGTAATTTCCTATGCAGCACCATGTCAAAAGCTTTCCTGGTAACCAAGTTGCATCTCATTCTCTTACTAATAAAAGTAATTTGTCAGGTCTTCAGACATGATGTACCTTTGCTAAAGTGAGCGCAATTTAATTTCTTTTCCATCTTCATGTCCTTACCTGTTTTTTCTCCTATGTATATTTTGAAATATCACATATTCTTGAAGCGTGACTTGTGGTTGCCCAGACTTCTCCTCTTTTTGCCTTAAGTTAGATCCAACACTTGCCTTTTGAAGGAAAAGCTATCATCTCTGATAAACACATTAAAAATCTTTCTTAGCAGACATGCAGTTTCTTTAACCAGATCTTTCATAGTTCTTCTAGGATGTGCCTCCACAGCAAGCTGACTCAGTCACATTAATCTCTTTAGAGTTTGGCGTCCACCTTAGATGTGGTTAATTCTATTTCCATTCTCAAATTCCCATTAGCAACACAGACTTGTTTAACATCATCATCCCTGTTGAAAACTGAGCCAAAGTATTCATCTTGGGGCCATATCTGTATTATCCTTAATTTCACCATCTTCGCTGCACAGCAGCTATAAATCATCTTTTTGTTTGTGTGGCTAAAATAATCTCTATTTGATTTAACTTTGTTTGAAAAATCCAACTTAGTTTGTCTTTTGGCAATTCTCATTTTATCCATACACATCCTGACCTCTAAGACTTAATCGTGTTAGCTGAACATTACTCTCTTTTTCCGTTCTTCATAAGATGTCTGCTTGTTCTGAATAGGTTATTTCTGAGCTGGGTAATCATCCAGCTAGGTCTATATCCCTACTGTAGATTTCAGTAGAGGTCCCAGAGAAACATTGTACCTTTGTCATTCAGAAACGCAAGCTCTCTTTTACGCTCAAGTCCATGAGTTTCCCAGTTTAGTGAACTGCATTTTTGAACCTGAAAATGATTGTTTCAATTTCAACTAGCACTACCTGTTTTTATCTTTACATTTAATTTAACATTAATGAAGTACAGGTCTCCTGAGCTGGTGCAACCAGTTTTTCTCTAGTGTCCAAAGTAGTAATCCAAACTGCATCTAATTGAATGATCTGTATCTGGTTTAAAGTTTATGTGGCGAAAATACTGTAAGCTATCTGTGATGTTAAGAGACTCCAACAGTAGCACAGCTCTTGGTAGTATTTCTGACTCTAATGGAAATGCAGAGATTTCTATCCAGAACCTGAGCTGGTATAAATCTGTGTTGCTCTGCTGCAGCTAGTTGAGCTACAAAAATTTAAGCAGACTCTTCATCATGACAGACCAAATCAGACACATGACAATCACAGCACATTTTGGTTTTAAGCTACAGAGCTTGCTGAACTGCCTCATTTGCTGCAAGCTTTCACATCTCAGAAAGGCTTTTTATGGCACCATTTATAAGTCTTATCCCCTAAAGCATCAAATGAGGACACTCCTATCGCTCCTGCTGCCATTGGAAAAGCATCTTATGCAATTTATTGTCTTTCATTTGCTTGCAAATAAAGCAAGGAAGTTTCATTAAGTAGGTGGGAGAAGCTGAAGGCCTTTTTCACACTCACATGTTTTCTCTTTGTTGCTGTTTGTACAGGTGCAGTGAAAAAGACTGAGAGGGTGGATCCATAAAGACAGGACTTGAGAAATGCCACGTTAAATTGCTTGAAATCAAAGGTCTTGGTAGCTCATAAACAGGGAGCTTTTTTTTTTTTCCTTAGGACTGCAAATCTAAATATAAGGAACCACCTTCATGTGCAAATGTATTCAAACGTACAAATGTAACTACCATTAATGAAGCCTGCTCTTATGCACTGTGAGGACAGGGCTCATGGTCACTGAGAATTGCATTACCAAAGAGAAAAAACAAAAACAACCCCAAAAATACCCTTATAATCAACCAGCACACTTGTATGTTGAAACAAAAATACCCAAAGAGGATATCAGGAAGCCTGTGCTCCATCCAAACTGACCAATTTAATGCTTGCTGTAAGCATACTTCCAGACTAGCATCTGGAAACCTTAAATGAACAGAGATAGACATTGACACCCTTAAACTCTGAGAAATAATTAAAGTTGGAATAAGAAAAAGATTGTGGACCAGATCATCAGCTGGTATAAATCAGCACAGCCCTAGTCATTCCAAAAAAGCAATGCCAGTTTATGCTGAAGTGCTAGCTGGCTCCTGTAGCTTTCCTTTGTGATTAATTTCAGTGTAGTCGTTTGCTGGAACATGCTTTTGGACCAAGCTTCCTGAAGCATTACTTTTACAAATCTCTTGCGTGCTCTTGGACTGCTGCCTGTAGCACACCCTTCTGTATTAGGTCTGCTTTTCTCCAACAGAAAGCTCAAAGTTTGGGATTTGTTTTAAATTATATATTAAAAATAATCAAGAATTTTAGATAATTTTTAAATATCAAAACCAGAAACTTCGCTGATCGGTTACATACCACTCTTGACTCTCTTTTATGAATCAGTGGCAGTGACTTTTTCAATTGATTGACTTTTTCATTCTTTGTTTAGACTGTCTTCAGGAAGGTTAGTGTCAGTATTTTCCACTCCTTGTGTAGCCCAAGCTCCCTCTAAATGAAGAGTGGAAATCCAACCTCATGGTAGTGCAGAGGCTAACACAGGGCTGCCTCAAGGTGCCTGCAGTGCTTAGGGTGAGATGGTTGTCAGTGTGGTTTCATTCTGGCTGACATCCACCAGTACGAGGCCCTGGGAGCACCCTGGCGCCTGAGGAGCCACCATCACATGTGCCAGCACAGCCAGTGCTCCTTCACCTTCCATTTTGCAAAACAGCCTAGGAAGTCCCCAGGGCTGGAGTCTTTTACCAGGACAGGGTACACAGGTAGCCCTGTCAGCTCCCCACTGTTGTCTCAGACCTGCCAAATTCCCCTTCCTTAGAGCAGTGATCCTAATGAGCTCACTCCTGCTGGGACCTCAATCACTGCAGCTGGCCCCCTGCCTGCCCTGGCAAACCCAGCAGGACCCAACTCAGGGCACCACAGGGAGAGAAGACATGGCATTGACCTGTGGCTGAAGAAGTGTTACCATAAGAGGCTGTGCACTTAAAGCCCCTCGATGGAGAGTACAGCTCCACCTTGCAGCCTCGTGCCCCAAGCACTTTACAGTGGGATGGAGCAGGTCCTCCCTCAGACAAGGCAGTTCCTGAGAAACCAGTCAAAGGGCACGATTCCCAGCCATCATGCAACTCCTCAGCCAGTCCATGCAGTCATGGCTGGCGCATTTTCTTTTCCATGTATTGACCACAGAAAAGAAAGGCAAATCACTTAAGATACTGTTCATTCATACACTGCAATTAAACTCACTTTGGAAACACACAGACACTTGTGAGACAGAATCATAAAATCCTAGAATAGTTAGGGTTGGAAAGGACCTTAAGATCATCTAGTTCCAACCAAGTTCTAAGTTAGATTATCACAGTCTGTGCTGCCCTTCCCCTTCTTTCCCAGGTGCCTCTCCCTTCCCAGGGCCCGCCAGAACCCAAGAACACATGAAGTAGAGAATTTATCTATACAAGGTCATAACTTATTTCAAGGCTATGTTAGCTCTTAAAATATTCTCTAGCAGTGTCCCACAGGTGTGGATGGCATTGCCCCTGTAGGAAGAAGGGCTCATGAAAGAATTCAGGACTGCAGCCTATTGTTAGAGGGCAGCAGCTCAATTGTCCTTGGTCACCCAGAGACAGCTCATATTCTCCATTACAGGGGACAAGTACAAGGCTGTGCAGCCTTCAAATGTTCAAAGACACCAAAACCTTGCTAAAAGCCCTTAAGTGTTGGAAGAGTCTCATTTTCTTCAGGGCACTGGACTAAATGTAGGTATGTGCAGTCTTCTGCATATGATAAATTGAGATGCTGAGATGCTTGGGGAGCTGCCCATAAAGAAATGAGCCAAAAGGAAACTTCATCATACATCATCTACAAGCTGCATGAGACCACCATGATTTTGTACACTCAAAAAGACATGAAACATTGTCTTTTCAGAGTTATCCATGCTCCCTGTGTAGCAGAAACTTGCAGAATCGCTTTTTCTGGGTGCTTTGGTTTTGGGTTTCCAAGTGCTCATTTGCAGACATATTAAGTACTCATGGTTTTGAAATCTCCATCCTTGGAGATACTTCAGATTTGACTAGCTATGACCCTGAAAGACCTGATCTGATTTCAAAGTTGAGTAAAACTTCAAGATTGAGCAAGGGGGTGGATCAGATGGTGCTTTCTAACCAGAATTATTCTCAGACTGCAGCTGCCACTGCAGTCAGTGGGAGCTCTGCCTTGAACAGAAATGTGCTCCAAAAAATCAGAGATTTCCTGCTCAGCACCCAAAATTATTTGGAGCTTCAGAAAATATTACATTTTAATACCGCATCTATGAAATGGCACAAATAATGTTCACAGAGGTAGGGGTTAAAGTTTGTTTATGAATTGCCTAGGAATCATCTTCCAAGCATTAGAAAATACTCTGAGGAAATCAGCAATTTACTGCTCAGACCAGGGCTTGGCTAATGTAAAGGGACAGAACTCTTCATGGAGTTTTGATGCTTAAATGCAAGGCTGAGAACTCATTAAGCACATTGTGTTGTGTTGCTCCTTTGAAGCATGGCTTCTCTGCAGAAGGTAACATGTCTCTGTGTAATTAAAACCTGTAGTCAGATTTAATTTTTTATTTTGCACTTATTAGGTACTTCTCTTTTGAAAATCAATATTTGGCAGAACATCCCAATCAACTAGATAAAATTTCGTATTGATACTGAAATAGGCATTTTTTGGCATTGCCGTGTTTGTTCAAAGTTAAGCTGTAAGGTTATGTACATGGAGGTCTGGAAGATCACAGTTACAGCAGATGCTTCAAGTCTGAGTCAGTCAGTGACTACTGTTGACAGGATACTAAGAAATCAGAATAAAACGTTATGGAGTACATACACATGTGTATCTGTGGGAAATCTACTTTGCTCATCAATTAATCAGATTAAGAAGTCGATTGAAGTAACCAAGATTTCATTTAACACATTTCTCGTGGGTAACTACTGACTGTGACAGCAGAAACAAGCCTTCAAGAGTAAAAATAGAAAGCATTCCTATCACAAGTTTTGCTCAAAAAGAAAGAAAGCTGTGAGAACAAGGGAACTGGAGCCTAATGAAAACATCTCTCTTTGCCTCTTTCTCTGCAATGCCATGCTGAGAGGCAGCACTTAACTTTCTCTGACATGCAGAAATCTTTGTGCCTGACAGATAGAACAGGAGATAAAAAGGATATAAAGCATCTGGCTTTCCAATACGTGGGATGATGATTTAAATTACAAAGCTTGAAGAATTTGGCACCTAGCAAACTTGAACCTTGCCCAGGGTTGATTTTTTTCCCCTTCAATAATAAGTTCAGAAAACATTAAAAAAGAAATATTTTCCCCTGTAACACAGCATATAAACAACATCTGCACTCTCGAATTAGTTCAAAACTCCCCTGGAATGAAAGGTTTTCCTCTTTGAACAGAGGAGAAACCCTTCCAGCATACTCCAGTGGAGGGAAAGTCTTGCTGAGATTGAGCTATCTGGTTCCATTGTAAGGCTGCTGGCAGAGACCCCGAGGCAGGATTGACATAGCATTAATTACCAGGCCCCCGGGCCGTCCGACCCTGCTCCACCACAAGACATACTGGCAATGGATCTGAGGAACGCTGGCATTATCTCAGTCCTGAAGACCTGAAGGCAAGTTGTCACCTGAACTGCAGGTAAAGTGAAACATTTCACTGTGCTAATAAAATACACATTTCTCTGGCATTCAGACTGTCTGGGAGATAACTGTTTAATGTATTACAAACCTCATGGCTAATATCTGACTTGAACAAGCGTGGCTACACAAAAGACAGGCTTTCTGAAGTACTTTAGTTTGATAATAATAATATGAATTGTTAATAATAGAGCTATATTATCAGATATGGATTTTGCTCTTCATTAGTTGACAGTGGGCCTCATCCTCATTTATGCATTTCAGCGGGAAGAAGTAGCATCAATGTAAAGTGTTATGGCATGCAGTTCAAAACAGTGCTAGGCCCACAGAGAGTTGTGCTTCACATTAATTTGCCTGGCTTTCAGGGTGAAGGGAGAATAGTGCATCAGAGTTATATCAGCTGGCATTTTTTTTAGTAACTAGTCCTTTCAGATGCCTTATTTCATCTGGCTTAATTTGAATTGCAGTGCACCAGCTTGCAGAAATTTTCAGGACAGTCATGATCAACCCGATGCAAATTCTTTAAGACAGTCTCAGTTTGTGCACTGAAAAGTTAAGCACTCACTCATTCCACAGTGATCACTATCTAATTGATTCATTCCTGTCTTGCTTGATTGCATTGCCATTCTAGCTCAAAATCAGATGCAACAGCTATGAAGATGGCAGCCATCAAATGACTTCTCAACCAGCATCAGTTCCTTTGGTTATCAACCTTGACTCTAAAACAGTGACAGGGTAAAGCCATATGGCTGCACAGTGATATTTACGAACAGAAAGAGCTTCAGATTTTGACATTGTCTCACTAGAAGCACTGGAATAAGAGGTCGGATAGCTGAAGTTTAAAGAAATATCATTTACAAACAATAAGCAAACGTAAAAGGAAAAGTATTAGCTCAATCCTTATATAATTCTATAATCTATGTAGTGTTTAAACAAATATTTGTCCTCGTCAATTATTCCCATGGAGTGATTGTGAAAGCATTAGAGATTTAAACAATGTTTATATAAACAACATGAGATGCAAGATAAAGAACTTGGTAATTACAGATCACTTTTAAAGATACAAGTGAATTGTTTAAGTCTTTCAAATCAAAGTCATAATGGATTGCAGCTTTATATGTAGTCAAAATAAAAATTTGTGCAATATGAATTTTTTTATGTCTGGTAGATCTATTTTAAAATATTTTTTTTTTAAATAAAGCATCCCATGATTAGCCCTTTCAATTACTGCATCACAGTGTTTTTTACAGACTCTAATTATATCTTAGATTAACATTCAAAACACCTGCTCTTGTGGATTGCACTAATTTCAGCCTCGAGTATTTTGATACAAAGAGCTATAATCAGTGAGAGCCAAATGATTTCCTATTCTCTGCACCACACCTTCTCAGCTGAGCACAGCTAAAGAACTTCATTTCCTTCTTTTTTGCTATGATCATTACATTTTTTATTTAAAGGTGTCTTTTTAATGCTGAGAAATGTAGTATTTTTACTTAAATCAGTTTAAGGCAGATATTAGTTTTTAATATAGCAGTCATTTTTATTTTAAATAGCAGATGAACAGCATAGCTTTCTTCTGTTCCCCTTTTCATTTCAGTGTAGCTAATATAAATACTTTGTTCCTGGCTTTTAAGAAAACTGCTCTTTAAAACCCCTGTAATTTGAGTTCAGAGATTTAAATGGGAACGCATACTTACTTGAAAGATAGTTTTTGATGTGCATGGCTCTCTGTTATTATTCATGCACTTCTCTAGGCTTTAGGGTTATGATCCAAAATCCATGGAGTAAATGGGAAGGCACGCAGATTTCTCTGGACATTGGGTCACTATAATAAATACTGTATGAAAAAAAAAGGGAATAGTTGAATTGTCCATGTAGGTTCTATCACAATAAAATAAGGGTATCTTTAACACTATTTACTTTTTGATAAGAGTAATGTGGAATCTGATTTTTTGCACACACACGGTTTTTGAGCCAATAGGATAACACTATGGGACACAATAGGTCAACAAAGAGCCATTGTAGGGCAATGAATCAGGCATGCCACAGTCCTCTGAAGCCCTTCAAAGCAATTTGGCTACTCTGAGTTTTATGCAATGATCTACCTTCAAACAACTCTGAGAAACTATGGGGTGGCCTGGCAGTTCTGCACCAGAGCTGCTTGTTTTGTTTCTCCCCCATGCTGTGCTGTTAACTTGCCACTTTGCTCTGTTGCAGTGGGCAGGTTTCTAAAGGCCCATGAAAAGCCACCTGGCCCTTGCTCCAGAGTATATTAATGCAATGAAAACAGATTTAATGGCATGTCACATCAGAGCTAGAACAATCTTTTTAGAAATTCAGCGTTTTTATACCCCATGTTTCTCACTGCTATTAATTAGCTGTGAATGTATTTACTGATGTTTTTATTCCCTTTTCCATGTCATGGATTACAGAGGTAAATTCTTTCTGGAAAATTCAACCGCTCCACATGATAAAATGGCATATGCCCCAGCATGCACCAAACTTTACTAGCTTTCCCTAAAAGCTCTAAGAAATTTGTACCTGAGCTTTCCATCACCTGTGACAGCATTCTGATGTAGGATAAATGACAGCATGGGCCATAGATATCAGCTAGCATCTCAAAGGCATGATGAGTAGCTCTGACTAACCCTGCGCACTGGGCTTTGCTGCATCTGGTGTTTCCCAGTAGTTTCCTAGCCTACTTTCAAGTCTGCTCAGTTACATACAACCAGTTCTGTGACTGCTGTACAGAAGGTGACAACTCCTGGATGGGCAAGGAATGTGCAGAAGTCATGCAGATGCAATGAGACAGCTCTGCAGCATTGCTGGTCCCACACTCCCCTGGCTCTGGGACCCCCACCAAGGTTGTACAGCACTATGACCCACTTAATCTGGTCTTACAAAGGGTAAACTGGGGTCAAGGATCAGTTTTGGGTTTTGTTGTCCAGAGTTTCCAATCTCAGACTCACTGAAGCTGTCTTTGTACCTCCATGTCAGCCTTCAGACTGCTGTAGAGTAGAGCCTAGCAGTCACCAGCACCAAGAAAGCCTCGTACCCATAAGGAGAAACACAATTAACACCAGTGGCACTAAAACCAGAACAAGTGATGCAAGTCTAGTCCATAATAGCAAGGGCTTTTATTTATAAAGCTCACCTTTCTGTGTGGTAGACACATGAAACTCTGTGTCTGCCTCAGGAGCTAAAGGGCTGAGTCAATCCTGCTGAGATTTAAGCCAGAAATTCCAGAGAGTCTAGGTGTTTCAAACACAGTACTTGGACCACTAAACTACCTCTTCAGCTTTATTTAGCTACTGCTATCAAAATAAACCACATGTTGCAAATCTATTTATTAGGGGTTTGTGGTGGATGGATCCTGGCTGAGTGCCAGGTGCCCATCAAAGCCACTCTATCACTGCCCTCCTCAACTGGATATGGGAGAGGAAATAGAACAAAAGGCTTGTAGGTTGAGAGACAGAAAGGGAGAGATCACTCAGCAACATAAAAACAAATCTTAAACCACTTTTCCCCAACCCTTTGTTCCCAAGCTCAACTTCACTCTCAAATTCTCTAGTTCCTCCTCCCAGAGAAGCACATAGGGATGGAGATTTGGTGCCTTGGTCAGTTCACCACACATTGTCTCTTGCCACTCCTTCCTCCTTACAGGAGGACTCCTCACACTCTTCCCCTGCTCCAGCATGGCGTTCCTCCCACAGCAGACAGTCCTCCATGAGCTTCTCCAGTGTGAGTCCTTCCTGCTACCTGCAGTTCTTAAACTGCTCCAGTGTGGGTCCCTTCCATGGGCACAGTCTTCAGGAACAGACTGCTCCAGTGTGGGGCCCTTCCATGGGCACAGTCTTCAGGAATAGACTGCTCCAGTGTGGGTCCCTTCCATGGGCACAGTCTTCAGGAATAGACTGCTCCAGTGTGGGGCCCTTCCATGGGCACAGTCTTCAGGAACAGACTGCTCCAGCGTGGGGCCCTTCCATGGGCACAG
>JASSUY010031212.1:41435-55971 GCA_032466535.1 Forpus xanthops | reverse complement strand
GAAGATAGGATGAGAGAGTTGGGGCTGTTCAGCCTGGAGAAGAGAAGGTTGTGTGGAGACCTCATAGCAGCCTTCCAATATCTGAAGAGGTCCTATAGGGATGCTGGGGAGGGTCTCTTCATGAGGGTCTGTAGTGAGAGGATAAGGGGTAATGGGTTCAAACTTAAAGAGGGGAAGTTTAGATTGGATCTGAGGAAGAAATTCTTTACTGTGAAGGTGGTGAGGCACTGGAATGGGCTGCCCAGGGAAGCTGTGAATGCTCCATCTCTGGCGGTGTTCAAGGCCAGGTTGGACACAGCCTTGGGTGGCATGTTTTAGTGGGAAGTGTCCCTGTGCATGGCAGGGGAGTTGGAAATAGATTGTCTTCAGGTCCTTTACGACCTTAACTATTCTATGATTCTGTGTTTCCTAATACAAAATTGTATTTGTCCCCCTGAGACCCCAGTCTCAGCTGAATATTATGAACTACCCTCTCAATAAGATTTTCCAATCAGTTTTACATCTACTTTTTAATTTTTTCCCCCGTATTTTCCTTGCTTGCTTATGGAAATACCATGGGAGACTTTTAAATCCAAGTTTTATGGCATCTGCTGCTTCTTCCTTATCCACAAGATGTGTTTTCCTGTCATCTGAAAATCCTGGCACTGAATAATTTCATCTGAGAAGGTCAGATTTAAGCCCCTTTTAAAGAGGAAGTTATGGAGACAAATATCTGATCTACTCTATGAAAATACCATTTTTTAGAGCTTTATGGAAAAATTTGTATCTTATAAATATATAACAGCTTCCAAAATGGGGTCCTGCTTCTCCTTATCAGACCTGAGGTCAAAGCTGGCAGTTTCTCATATTCTAAAACATGAGTCATGATGTTTGGGAAGGTAGGCTTCATTTCCGAAGTCCACATTTAGTATAAACCTCTCCAATCTATCCTGTAATTCATAAAAGCATCTTTTCTTGAAATTTGTTGGTCTCAAAGTTTTAATGCTGCTGTTTCTGATGTGAGACTAAAACCCACAGACCACCATGCCTACAGAGAAAACACTATTTCAAGTTCAAATTTGGCAGAGTAATGTAATACTGATTCCCTATTTTCTGTTCCCAAAGTGCATGCTGTGCTAGGCTCATATTAAGAAGTGAACTTCTATTTTACTCAGGTTAGATATAAGGGCACTGTGGGGAGTGGAGTAAGGTTACATCTATGTTTCTATTAATTGCATGAAGTACGTCAGTGAGCAGAATTTTGAGCTGAAACCTTAGAATGAGTGGGGCAAAAATATCAGTCACAAGTGAAAAATAAATCAGAGCAGCATCTGTCTCTGTGCAGTGCCTTGCACTTGAACCTTCTTCTGGTAGTATTCAGAGATTTTCACTATGTTGACCAGACAAAATATCTAAGTTACTTATTGCATATGTCTGTGTGAGAAAGTCACAGCATGCTAAGGTCTTCTTCTGTGATAAAATAAAGTCATGCTATGGCAGGGGGAAGAAAATAAAAATCATAAGCATGGTAAACACAGGCTGTTGGCTGAAAGAAGAAATTAAAAATAGGTTGAAACACCTTTAAATCTTTTGTCATAAATTACGTAGAAAGACTTTTAGACCAAATCTGGGCCAGAGAAAAAAGAGCTATTGATCTTTTCTATCTCTTGATTTTTAACTTCCCTTGTCTGGCTCTGCAGTTTTAGGCACATCTGGTGATGGCAGTTGTTATAAGCCTGTTGTAGCTTCTATTAGTCTGAAAGTACCATTCCTTTCTAAAGGCATCCAAAGATGGAAAGTGAAACTGAGAAGTGATTTTCAAACTCAAACGAAGGAAAAAGGTCATGTTAATAAAATCACTGGAAAAGGAACACTAGATATTTTTGGTTGCCAGTGTTGCTTTCCTATAGCTGGTGCCAAGAGATATCAAAACCAATGTGAATTGCGTGCTTTCAGTATTTTTCTTTGACTGAGTAGTTGCCCCTCTGAAGGCAAATAGTAGATTTGTCTGGAAAGTGTTTTTGTGTTTTTATTGGAGCCCTGAATCCTGTGCAGAAATTCACTACTATGATACTGTCTCTTCCTTTACTCAAAATCTCCTTCCCGACAACCTTACTGCCCTCCTTCTTCTCTATAAATGCAGGGTCAGGAAAGAAAGATGATCCAAGTACAAACCCTAACTTCAAAAATTGTAGGCTTTATGGTGAGTTGCTTAATTTCATTGAAAACACATTTTTTTTTATTGCGAAGCAGCTCAGACTGTTTTTATTTAATCCCATCTTGAATAAATAGCTTACTCTTTTAAGTACAGGTTTATAGATGTCTATGCACTGTAAAGAAGATTTTGATCCTATATGCATTTGATGAGCTGAGAAGCTGTAAATGACCATGTGCATCATCTTGGGAACACTGTAGCTTTATTCACTGTGTTTGACTAGATGAAGGATCCATTAGTGACCCAATGGAGGTGTTTTAGAGCAGGCAAGGAAAATTCTCTAAACACCATCTGCTCATACTGTTGCTTAAAAAGCAATGTCACATCTGCTGCTCTAAAAACGTTAGGCTGTTATCTTCTACAGCACATGGCTGCTGTGCTCCTCTTAGCAGTGGGAGAAGGATTCAATCCCACATTATATCCCCATTTATTTATTTATATTATTATGTCTCTAAACTGGAGAGACATCAGTTTGATAGATGGACCACTTGGTGGATAAATAATTGCCTGGACCGCCACATGTAGAGGCTTGTGGTCAATGGCTCCATGTCCAACTGGAGACATAACAAGTTGTGTCCCTCAGAGTCGAGTCAGTGTTGGGACACATCAGGTTTGACATCTTTTTGGCTACATGGATAGTGGGATTGAGTGTGCCCTCAGCAAGGCTCCTGATGACACCAGGCTGTGGGGTTTGGTTGAGACACTGGAGGGAAAGTATTCCATCTAGAGGGAGCTTGACAGGCTTGTAAGATGGGCTAACGCCAACCTCATGAGTTTTAACCATGCCAAGTGCAAGGTCCTACACCTGGGTCAGAGCAATCCCAGGCACAGCTACAGGCTGGGCAGAAAAGAGATTCAGAGCAGCCCTGCGGAGAAGGACTTGGGGGTGTTGGTCAATGAGAAAATGAATGTGAGCCAGCAGTGAGCGCTTGCAGTCCAGAAGCCAACTGTATGCTGGGATATATGAAAAGAAGCATGACTAGCAGGTCGAGGGAGGTGATCTGTGCCCCTCTACTCTGCTCCTGTGAGGCCTCACTTGGAGTACTGTGTGCATTTCTAGTGTTCTCTATATAAAAAAGACACAGATCTGTGGGAGCAAGTCCAAAGGAGGCCCATGAACATGATAAGGGGCTGGAGCACATAGGGAAAGAAATGTGGGGCTATTTAGCCTGGAAAAACAAAGGCTGTGTGGAGACCTCATAGCAGCTTTCCAATATCTGAAGGGGGCCTATAAGGATGCTGGAGAAGGACATTTTGTCAGGGACTATAGTGAGAAGACAAGGAGTAATAAGTTCAGACTCGAATACGGGAAGTTCAGGTTGGATTTAAGGAAGACATTCTTTACTGTGAAGGTGGTGAGGCACTGGAACAGGTTGCCCAAAGAGGTAGTAATGGTCCATCCCTGGCGATGTTCAAGGCTAGGTTGGACAGAGCCTAGGGTGTGGTGTGTCTGCCAATGACAGGGGCATTGAAACTAGATGATCTTAAGGTCCTTTCCACTCCTAACTATTCTATGATTCTATGATTACTGGGACAAGAGTTGTTAGCTACAGATGAAATTGCAGATGGCCTTCCTGGCTTCCCATATTGTTTGACTGTAACGTAAATGTCACAAACAAAATGAAGGAAAGGATTCAGCAATCTGTATTTAACTGATGAAGCTGGGTAAATACTTAGACTGTTAGTCTTTGCTGAGCTCCATCTTGCTGCAGATTGGCTGCTGCATGCTTCAAACCTAACATGGTTAAATCCTCTCCGAGGTTGAGGAGATATTTAAGATAGCTTCATCAGTGAAAAATTAGGTTTGATTTTGATTTTGGATGTAGTGAGGTCAGAAAGTGCTACCATTTCTTTTAGCCATCAGAGTTTATAGCTTAGAGTATTTGGCTGCTTAACTCCTATGAAGTGTTAAGAAGCTAATTTACCTACTCTGGAAGCTCCAAGTACACACATCTGCATACATTTTCAATAGTGCTTGTTACTACTGTACCCAGAGAGACTGTTTCATAATAGTGGTGTATAAATTAGAAAAAGAGTTGGTATCAGAAGGAGAGAGGTTATAGGGATGAAACTGGAATCCTTGGAAATACTGATGAACTGCACCCCAATTGACTAAAGATTTGGTACTCTGTGTCTATGCCGAGTTCAATTGTTTTGACCTGCAATTTTATACAGTATTACAAGACACAAAGCCTTGCTTTCAGGGATCTTCAGATTAAGAAAAATTATCAGAGTGAAGTTATGTTTTATATTGCTGTCAGCTCAGTGGCTATGCTCATTGTGTATGATAAGTTTACTAAATCTGAAAATTGCTGGTTTTGTGTGATGTCTCTTAACAGTGAAAAAAAGGGACAGATATTTTCTCTCAGTCAAGATTTTGGTTAAGGAACTCAGCTGCGTATTTCACTATCTATTCTGACAAAACATTTTTAGATTACTGACAGCCTGATGGTCACCTCCAATTTGCAAAGCAGAGGAGAGCAATCATCAAACCAATGTCAAGCAGGATAGCATGCCAAGAGAGAGGCCAGGATTCCAGGAAAGGTGGCCATGTGGCATTTGCCATTCCTATATGAGACTCGTATGAGGCCTTAATGATACAATTTGTCACAGATATGTTATTTGCTACAAAATTGAAACATCTGATACAGTTCTCCTTCTTAACCTTCCTCTGGTTATCTTGAGCTTCATTATTTCTGCTATTGAAGGTAGTTCTACATTGTCCTGCCTGCTTGAAAGAACAGGAGAAGACCAGAAAACAGGACACTGGAAGGTTTTTCAAGCCTGTGTTGTACTATTGGCTTGATCAGTGACATGGCCAACTCACTTCATTGCTCTGCATGCACTTTTCTTTTGGTGTCACCTCCCACTTTCTTTCTTTATTTTTTTTTTTTTGCATATTGTATGTGTGAGTCAGTGAAATAATAGATACTTTTCATTATTACATATTTAAACCCAGATCTTACTTATTAATGTCACTGTACTGTAAATGGAAATTAAAGATTTGGTAGTCATTCAAGAACAAAGCAATTGCCCTTTTTACAGAGTGGTAAGAAGCTGGAAGGGCTGAAAGAGAATTGAGAGCCTTATTGTATAAAAGAACTTGACCTGAAGCAAAAAAAATCACCATCTTGTTTGTTTTTTTCAGTGATACTGTGTTACAACTCATGTACCTTAGAAACTGAGTTTCTTTAAAAATGAAAGATTAGTTGTTTTTTCTACTGCTATGGCATTCTACCACAGCCTTTGCAGAACAGGTTTCTTCATGCCTGGAAAGTTCAGGTCTGTGAGGCAATAGTTTCTAATGATGCCTCTGCTAAGGCAATCTTGCAAGAGAGCCTGTAATGAGCAGCAAGAATTCTTATTCATGACAGATAGCAGAAAAAAAAAAAAATTAGTATTAAAATCCATATTTGAGTTAAAGTTTATGGCAATTCAACAGGCTACCTATAGGGTTCCTTAAGAATTAAATGGCTTATCTGGATTAGATAGATACATCATCAGGATTTGAATCTTCTTGATAGCCTGTATAAAAGTCTACACTGTTCATATTTCTTCTTTACAACAGTTACTGTAATATTAATTTCTTTTGTGTGAAATGAAAAAGGGTGTTATTCTAGTTTGTGCTTCACTTGTCTGCATGGACTATAGAAATGAAATACTTTGAGGCATATGTTGCTTTAAATCAGAGAAAGAATGAATACTTTGTTTTCAGATAGTTTTGCTAAGTTTACTGGAGGAAACTGAATTGCTTATATGGAGCTAAAGTTTGGACTAAATAACACAGGAGGCAGCATCACTGCAATGGTGAGACAAGACAGGTGGCTGTAGCGTCAGCCTGAGCTAGGTGATGAAACTAGTGCAATTGATTAGAGAGATAAGAGACAGATGGAGATGTGAGACAAGCATGGATGCACTTAGCTTTGCACTTGCAGATATAGAAGAAGCCTTGAAAGTGGTGCCAAACCAAGCTGAGAAGCCCACCTATTGTTTTGCCATGCAGACACATCACTCTGTGTTCAGAAAGAGTCTGTGGTCATACAATTATGCTGTCTAGGAAATAAGCAATTGTTGTTGTCTCTACCTTCACTGGTGCAGCTTTGCATGGATGAGACTAAATTACTCTCAGACATGGCTCCATAAGCATGGTTAGCTCCTGTGGAGCAAGGCCATGTATCTGCTCTCTTACCACCTGCTTGTTTCAGGCATATTTTACAGCATCTGAAGTCTTAACTTCCAAAATGTTTGGTAGAAGTACCATTATAGCAACCCAACATTTTTTTTGAGACATCCTCTGCACCAAATTGGAATATTGTATTTCTAGCTGCTCAGAGGGAATATTGTAGCTTAGTAAGTCATTTGTATTGACCAGGCTTGACCTTGCTTATTTTGTGTGATGAGATAATGGCATGGCCTTAGGTGACAAATGCACAATTCCTTAGGATATGTGTGCATATGATTGCAGTGATGATGTCAGTAATCAGGTGATCCTAAGAGCTCTTGCACACAAAATGTGTACTACTGATAGTTTCTTATAAGACAGAAAGCTACAGCTCTTTTAAGAAAGATACAGCACTGCTTTCCTGTGATTGAGAATAAGAAATGTCTAATATTGTGTTACATGTTCTTTTGTGCAAGCAAAGGTAGGTATGTAATGATGAGATCTTGTTGGAATGTTGATCCTCATTCATGTGTGACTAAATTTAGCTGAAATATAATATTCAGGTTGATTCAAATCTCAAGATGCTTCAGACTTAGTTCTGAAGTCAGGTCTCCTGTATGATTAAGAATCAATAATATGACTAAGAATTAAATTTTTACCTTTATTTCCTCCTGGAACAATAACAGTGCTATCCAAAGCTTTCCTGAAGGCATTGGTTGCACAAATTGTATGTATTTAGGATAAAGTATAAAGCAAAAGACACAGGTGAGTATCCTCTCATCCTTGGCTTTCTTTGAAACACACCCTGGATCTAAAGAAAATATGGATTGCTTCGTCCTATCCATGTTTTCTCTGTCTTTTGACAGACTCTGACAAGCATGTCTTTCTAGTTCTGAGATTTTTTCCATTGTGTACAACCCTTTACATACTTTTCCTGTATTTTTCAACCTTCTGAACTAGTCCTTCCATTTCAAGCTGAAAATATAAGTCTGAAGTGGTGCACCCTGCTCTGTGTTGGTGTAGGTTCAGAGGCTTGCTTTCTTCTAATTAAATCAATTTGCTTTCCTGATTATTTATCCAGTGACTCCAAATTTAGATCAATACTTAGAAATGAGAAATAATTTCAACCAGCTGGGTAGGTTACTAAAACATTTAGACCATAGCAATGTCATATCCATGGTACTTTGTAACTACTTTCTACTTGTAAGAATTCCCTTTAACTTCAGTCACTAAATGGAGCATCCTTTTCAATTCTGCTTGCTCTCTGGAAATTCCTCTGCATAGATCTACAGTGGAAGTGGTTTCTCTGTGCGATTTCACTTCAGTGGCAGTTGTTTGCAAACCAGTAAATACTTGCTTCATAAATGTCCCTGAATATTCTGACTACTTCTCAGAAGTCTGAAAGTCGAAAAATCACTTTAGTGGGTCTGGATCCAATATAGGCACCTCAAATGCAGTGCGGACACAATTGTGGACACCTCAGGGTTCTTCAGGAAACTTGACAGGAGGCAATATCACATCATTTCTCTTCTAAGTCACATTTTCCTATTAGATGCAACATTCTTAACCTCAAAGCATGTTCTTTCATGCTTTTCAGGATGTGTGTTGTTATACCTCTGCTATCCTGGTTTTATATTTAAGTAAATGTAACTGGATCCATTTCTTTCTCCCAAAGATAATCTTCTGCATATGAAAAACAACTTGGCAACCTAACATGAAACGGCTTTAGGCAATGCTCTATATGTGTATTCAAAGGAACATTGCATAACCAAGTGCTTTTTAAATCTTTACAATAATGGCACTGAGGACTGTGCAGTTATCCTTTTGCCTCTTACTAGGCACACTTCAGGTAAGGACTTGCACAAAATAAACCGCATTGAAGTTTCTTGCATGTAGGAAACATGAATCTGTAGATGTGGTTGAATGTGTTTTGCTTTTGTTTTTTTCCCTGCTACTCCTTTCTTTGCTCATCTTGAGCTCTTCAGTCTGAGACATTATTCGTTGAGCTAAAGTGCTTGGTAACTTATGCGTTTAATTTAAATTACTAGATTTAGAGCAGGCTGATGCTTAAATTGGGAGTAGGCTGATGCTTACATTAACTGAGTGGAATTACAGAGCACTCGGCAGTGTTTAGTCATTTAGTACTCAATCGTTTGGATGTTCCAATCTGTACAGTATGAGCAAGTCCACTGGAAAAGATGGTCTGACAGATGGCTAATTGAAATGTGAAAAAAGTGTATCTTGTCATGGGCTTACGTTGGAGCCTCCTGACCCCTTTACAGAACAGCTTCCATAGTGGAGCTGTGACATGACACAATGTGCTAATTCTCTCAGTGTTTCATTATCTTTCACTTCTTCTCCCTCCAGCCATCTTTGATAGGTGATAATTAAAATGTCCAAGGACATCCTATAAAATCCTAATCTTAGGTTGCTGCACACTGAATGAAATTATTATGACTGTGATGTTTTCCCACTTGCCACAGTCCTCTGTGAAAATAGACAACCTTTCATTTCTTTGTTTTTCAATTTGAATAGACATTCAAAAGAATAATGCAGCTGTAGCAGCTCCCATTTTAGCAGCACCTATGTACATGTCTATAGTCTTATACAATAGCTCCTGGACCTTTATTGTTTTAGCAAGATTACAGCTACTACTCTGGAGACATAATACCATAATATATCAGTTCAAGGTCTGGCAGCTTAGGATTTCTGAAAATGCTAGGCAAAGAACAAAAATTTCCCTTTACCTTAATCCATAGGTGTAAATACTTCTCCCTCAACCAACCAAATGATAAGAAAAAAATTAAAAACACAAATATTTTTAACCAGACCATAGAAGAAAATTTCAGCCTTTTATTTTGTTTCCTTCTTTTTATTTTTTTTAAGTTCTGTTGATTGTTTGGAGTTTTCTGTTTGGTTGTTTGTGTTTTTTGTGTTGGTTTTCTGTTTTGTTTTTTGTTTTTTTGTTGTTTTTTTTTTTTTTTTGGTTTTTTTTTTTTTTGTTTCTTTGGGTTTTTTTTCCTTTTTTTCCAGAGGGGTTAAAAAAAATCAGTAATAAAATTATCAATCTAAATGTAATAACTTCAGGGACAAAAATCTTAGCAACACTTTCAGGATGTCAAAATTCTCTCTGGTACTTAAACATACTGAGCATGCTGGTTCATTATAGAGAAACCTGAGCAAGTTCTAAATTAATGAGCTTAACTACCTGAGTAGTCTACCACAGTACTCTCTTCAGTCTTTTCTGAGGGTGTCTTGAGTGCTTATATTGAGCTGTCCTGATTCTCTCTGTATGTGCTTCATTATAGTGCTGAATATCGTTCTTGTTTGATCTCATAAAGTCTTTGTTTTAGACACACAACTGAAAGGACTAGGGAGTTGTATCCTATCTTTCCTTCTTCCAGTGCCTTCTAGAGATGTTTTCTTGAGGTGCCTAAAAAAACCCTCCATGTCTGTTCCACCTTGGATAAAAATTTGCATACGTGGCAAGAGCCCACCCAGAAAGACAGAAACACTTCTGAAATAGTCACATTAATGCACAAATACTTGTCACATACCACACAAAAAGTGATTTGAGAGAGAGCTCACCATGCTTGTACTTCTAGGCAGAGATGCAGATTTTGTGGCTGGCATTTCTTTGCTTTGGGAAATCACACTTTCTGCAAGTATGCCTGATCTTGTTCTGCGTGAGGCTCCATTATCAAGTGACCTGAGAGAGGGACTTGTATCCAGGGACAAAGATTTCTCTAATTTGCGTGGTGGTGCTCCAGCCACAATGTCATCGCTTCTCAGACTCTCTATGTCTACTTCTTCATGGGTTTTCCCATCTAGAATGTTCTCTTTCCAGCTTTCAGGAGACTTTATCTTAATATGCAAGTCGTCTAAGCTTCTCACACTGGATGGAAAGGTATTTTTCAGTTTAGCAGCTCTGTATGCCCTCAGGCTCATGGGATCAAGCACTCTGAAAGTAACTTCATTAATAAATTGAGAGAATTTGAGTTTAGCTTCTATTTTCTCTTCTACAACAGACAATGAACTTGATGATCCTTGACTCACCAAGCTCAAATCGGATGTGGAGGAGCTGCTTTTCTTCTGAGTCTTCTGCTTCTGGAGCTTTTGGCTTGCATTTCCCACTTCTGCTGGATATAAAGAAGAATGTTCCAGTCCATGGGATTTCTCACTCCCTTTCTGACCATGCTTTGATTGACGGGGTCGATAGCCTTCATCCTTATTTTTGCTTTTAACAAAGCTTTTACCTTCTGACCTTGAACTACCCTGTAACTCAAAGCTATCCTCACTGGAGCTACAGCGTTTTGAGTAACTGTTCATTGCCAAATCTCCAGAGACTTTCCTGTCTGCATCAGTTCCTACTTCTGATACAGATTCAGTGGTGGATGCACTGCATACTCTTTCTTCAGTCACTCTGCGAACACCCTCTTGCTTTGCTGGTCTTCCAGGCACAGTGCCCTCTGGCTTAATAGGGGAAACAGAGCCCTTTGACAGGGACTCCATTTATTTTTGCTTCGGCATGTCAGCTGGCCTCAGTGAAAATGGTATTCCCGTGAATCCTTCTCTATCTTGTAAGACAATAACCATGGCTTTGAAAGGCATAACAGTGCAGACACACATTTATCCCATATGCATCCAAAATTATGCATATGTTTCATAATTAGATCAATAGCACATTCTCATCATTTTAATTAATTATACTAATGAACAAAATCTATAGGACATGCAAATTTTCCAGGGTATTGAGTGCTTAGTGATGAACATGGGCTTTCATTGATCCAAAGCAGCATATGATATGTTCCTGTCCGTTGAACTGGAAACCAAGCTACCATGATGTAGATCAATATTCACTAAGTAAAGTCTGGAGTAGTTCTGTTTGAGAGCTTTTTAAAATCCAATGATGGGGAAGGTCACACTAAAATGTCCTAATGTTACTAGTGTTGCTATTCTATTAGAAAAGTGATAAACCTGGTAGACCCAAAGAGGCAAAAGATAAAGTGGTTGACACTTTCTACCTGCTTTTTCTTGCCATAATCATAATTATAAAATAATTTAAAATATTGAATACAAACTGAGGTGCAATATTACAGCAGTGTAAAGGACTTTGGAGTAGTAATGTGGGTTCTTCCAGTACTTGACGTGTGAAGCACTTCTCATTCTTTGCTGCCTTTATAAACAGGCAAGTCTGAATTACAAAGTGCAGAATTTCTACTCTTGCTTTGTATATTTGAGAACGTGAATGCTAGTTTAAGTGAGGTTAAGGGCTACAGTCTGAATTTCTAATCAGAATGAATGTTTGGAGTGTCCTGATGATGGGCTGGCAGAGAAACTGCTCAGAGAATGTATTGGCTGAAACTCAAAAGTTGTTTTTTTTTCATCTTACTTTAGCATAAGGGTGAACCAAGTTGCTGAACCATTTTTTATCTGGTGGGAATCAGACTCTGCTTTCATCACTGCCATTGCCACCACAGTGGGTTTTCTGACTGACGAAATGCAGCAGGTGGACAGCAGAAACCTGAGTGACCTCCCTTAAACAATGGGGTGGGGTGACATAAGGAGGATTGCTAGACAAGATTGAGGTGAGAAGAAGTAGGCAAGAAAGTAGGAGAAGGTGACAAGGAAGGAGAAAAATTGATAGAAGAGCATATTTAAATGTATTGTACATAGCTTAAAGGTCAGTGGCAACTTGGGTTGAAATGCAGTTCCATGAGCTTTTGAAGCACACATTATATTTAGGTCCCTCATTAAACTTACTTTTCCCACTGCACAGAATTCATTGTCTCCATGTTGGTAATTCCAGGACTCATTTAAATAATAGTTCATAAAAGCTGCTGAAGTGTTGCAAATCTCTCAAATTAACATAGTAAGTGCATTAATTTTGCAAATAACAGGGGAACATGAAGTTCCTTTTAAAATATCAGAAATCAATTGCTTTTACTGGAATTACTTTCTCAAATTATTCCATATTTTCTATGGGACTGTGCCATTCCATTGCATGTTACAAACATTATCCTGATCACAGAGTGGCTTAAAATGAATAAATCCTGTTCACACTGTCTTGTTTTAGATGTTTTAGATGTATTTATTCCTCTGTCACTTGAATGTGAAAGGTGACAGTTTAAAGGCCCGATTAATGCTTTCTGTTGTCAACAGAAAGATTTTCATGATCTTTTCAATTCAGTCAGGGAGTAATACAACACTACTCTATTCTTGTAAAACCAGAATTTAGGGCTTTACAGTATATTCTAATACAGACTTATGGTCACTTATTGGAGCAAACAGGATTCCTCAAATAGGTGGGGTATATGCTAATGTGTCATAAGTCTTTTGCTTTCCAAGATCCATTAGCGCTTGGCAAAGTCTGAATTCTGCAATTTTTATGAACTTTATTAATATGTCAGCTTCAGAAACAAAGCAAGCATCATCGCTGAACCAAAATCTAGAATAGCTTAAACATATATGGAGAACAGATTTTTTATTCATGAGAAATTGAGTTCATTTGTGCATGAACAAAGCTATGTTAACTACAAGCACAATTCAGCTATCCACTGCATATGTGCAAACTTTAACATGTGAATCTGCCAAAAGTCATTGTCACAGCCAAAAAAAAGTGGCTCATATAATTCTATTGTTAGGAGTGAGCCTATTTATTCTGAAATATGTAACCTGTGCAGCAGGCAAATGTAATTTTTTTTTTTTTTTTTTTTTTTTTTTTTAGTAGGAAAAACATCAGGTTGTAGATTATAAGTAATCTAGGTAAGGTATATAGCACTAGTAGTGTTTTTATACTGCGTATGCTGCTGCTTCTTTTTCTTCAGATGATTTCTGCTTAATGACTTTAGACAAATGACATAGACCTATCAAATTATTAAGAAAAAGAAATTAAGCCATAGCTGCAAAATGATAAATAAGTCATCTTACCTGAATGATACACATATTTTCATCAATCACTCTATATCTTCATCGGAATAGATGTTTTCAAAGTTCACACTAAATATTCAGTGGTCTGACTCAAAGTCACAAAAATATTCTCTAGACACTATCTGAACCACATAAATTATTTAGTCTAGTCATATATTCAAATAGAGAAACTGAACATCAACCCAAAATGTGCTTAAGAATCAGGATGTTGGAGTCTTTGAATTCTTTCATACTTTTTTTGATGTTCATGATTTATTTTCCATATGTTGAGATTTACTTTTTAAAGTGTTACAATTATTTTACTGTGTATATCTAAATCTCTTTGAAGACATTGCTGATAAAAAGAATTTCTCCTTCCAGTGCAGGCAGTGATAATTCCTAAGTGAACCATTTCTAGGGACTCAGGTGGATCCACTTTGTAATTTTGTATAATTTGAATGTAATAACCAAGATAGAAACATAGGACCAACTAGATTGGAAAAGACATTTACAATCATAGAGTTGAGCTGTTACCCCAGAATAGATGTTCTATTCCATTTTAGTATTAATATAATAATATAAACAGAATGATATTGATTCTTCCCTGCTAAATTGACTGTTGAATCTGAAACATTTAGAACAGAATGATAGGTAAGATCACAGCTTAAGTGGTACTTTCATAATGATGCAGTATTTCATTTGACAAGACTGAAGTAGTCAGGGACTTGTCTTACGAAACTTGTTACTTAGGAAAACACGTGAAATTTTTTCTAATGGTTATTTTAACCTTATTTGTATTCTAAGTGACATTTTACACAGACATTATTAGAAACCTGCATGATTTGTGTAAAAATTGAACCTAATAAATTTACTTTACCTGCAAACATGACTTGATGATACGTAGTGTCTCTACAGACCACTATTTGAAGACCTAAAATTGAAAGTTGAGTTTTTTGGGAATTAAAAAAAGAAATTATATTAGTTCTCCCTTCCCTTTTAAATAATATCCCTGTTTTTTTTAACTTCAGGAGATTTTAATATTTTGCTCATAGTATCAAAAGTAAATGCAAGCTGTCTTGTATTTGCTGCAGTAGGTTGTCATGACAACTGGAAGTTTCTTTGTGTACAGCTCTGGAAGATATGACTACTTTGCAGCCAAAGCAGACAACATTCAACACTGCTTAACTCTCAGGACCAGATGAAGTGGTTGTGGGTAGAACACACTCTGCATGCATGCCAACATGGTGATCCCCATCACAATCAGCAGGCAG
>JASSUY010031212.1:0-15528 GCA_032466535.1 Forpus xanthops | reverse complement strand
AAATGAAAAGTTTTTGCAAATAATGGATGCGCGTAAACCATTTGGGCTTTTTTTTTTAAGAGTGTCTGTTTTGATTTTTACATGTTTGCTTTAAACACGTATGTTTGAAAAGCACTGTCTTTTCAGGTTTTCAGGTGGTTTGTTTTAAAACAGAGGCAGAATTGTTTCTTAGATGTTTACATATTAACCAATATTAACATAGAGGTCCTAAAAAATTCAGACTCTCTTTAAATTGCAGAAAAGCTTATTTACACAGATAAAAATGGTATAATGGGGAAAAAAAAAAAAAAGGCACACTACATGTTGCAAAAGATACAACACATTGTAAAGGTTTCATAATGGTTGTGTGTGAAAGGGCCAGAACTGTGTTGCCTGCCGCTTCAGTCTTTTCTCTGTTTATAAGAGAAACTTAACTAGCTCATGCATTTGTGGTGCCACTGTGCTCAGAGGTGCAGTTCACCCAGTGGTCCTGGCTGTAAGGGCACTTACAGGACACAGTGATTCTGCTTATGGGAACAGCCGCTGTCCAGTAGTAAGTGTTTACAGAATACAGCTCTAACACAAGTGGGACAGGCTATTAAGGTTTAATCTGCTTCTGTTTTGTTTCCCCAAAGTCAGGTGGAAGAAAGGTTGTCTTGATTAGGTGTGGAAGGTTGTTTCTCAGTGTGTACTAGACTAACACATTAGTAACAGAGTGAATAGACTGATTTCTTATGTTTGTGTGAAATCCTTCTCTACCTAACAACCATCTGGCACACATCAGTATCTTCACAAAGCCTTAGCTTTCCATTACAGAGAAGTTTTCTGTGTTATTTGCAGCATATGGTTCAGGAAATCCTTTTCTTTCTTTTTTTTTTTCCCCCAGAAAATGTGTCCCTTTGGCATATATTACCTCTAGATTACTGTATTAGGGAATGTTTTTCTTTAACCATACTTCTGGCTTTTCCTTAGAATTCCCCCTTTAAGCACACCTAAAGTGCAAGTGTCTGGACAAATACATACGAGTATATAAATGTGTATCAAACACACGCAAAAAATATGATTGCTACTTGGCAAGATTTTCTTCTCTTTTGCCTCCTTATCAAGCTACAACTAATTGCTTTCTTATGTTGTGTGCAGCACTTTTTTGCAGGCTGACCTGTATTGTACACATAATTGTGGTTGCTGAATGGGGTATTAACCTGTAGACTTGGAGAACCCCATGAATGCTGGCACTGTGGTTTGGTCCTCAGGGAAAAGAAGACATGGAAATCTCATGATTTCCATTTTCTGGCCTGTTCTCTGTCCAGTTTTTTCTCTTATTTCTTGGAGATGAGCACAGGAGTTGACAAGCGTAAAATGGTGCAGAGTTGAACGCTTTCATGCACCAGCGTTTTCTTGCTTCAAGAGGGCACATCTTTTCAGTTGCTGTACCTCTACCTGTCCTTTTGGAAATAAGCAGGCTTGCTGCCGCACTGCTGCAGAGCTGGCAGCACATTTGAATCAGTGTTATCACCCCTCTAAATGTGTGTTACCAATGCTCCCAGTTGTGCTGTGGTTTATAGAAACCTTTTAGAAGTTGATGTTTGGCTTCTTTTCTCTATTTGAGCAACATTAAAAGCTCTTCAACAAAGTACAGCCTCTAATTTGTTGTGTTAAAGAAAAATAGCTGGGAGAAACCACAGTACCTATCATGAGAAGTAAAAATTAATCCAGTGCCTTTGTCAGCATATGTCTTCAGCCTGAGGTCCAGAGCTAAATTGTGTTAATGATTAGCTGTACTAGCTAAAGGTTGGCTTTGTGGTGAGAACACTTTGAATTTGACCAATTTTCTCTGCTAAGTATACCAGTTACAGGAGTTAGTTGCGTCTATGTTCTATGCAAAACACTGTCTAAAGTGCTGCTATATATATATTTGTGTGCAGTAAATTAAAAGGGCTCCTCAAAAATGTAGAGGAGCAGATATTTTCTTCCTATAAGATCATTAATATTCCACAAGACTTATTTAAATCATAGCAGCATCCCAACAGGAGTTGCAGCCTTTTTGCTGACTTCGTCAGTACTTCAGTCCTATGAAGGTGGTGAAAGGAATGGATAAAACAAAGCACATGGGTGCCTCTAAAAGCCTGGGAGCACTGACCAACATTTAGGTTCTTGATTGAGGGAGAGAAACCAGGTTCATCAGCTCTCTCTTGTGCTTTTGAGGGCTGGGTCTGGATGGCTTTACAAACCATTTAAAGCAGCCTTTTTGAGATGGAGCTTCCAAAAGCTTTGTGCTTATGTAGTGACTGTCTAAAATAAACTACAGAAGCACAGTCTCTAACTGCCCAGCTCTGTGCCTTCTCCGTGAGGCTTTAAATTTGGGGTCCTTGTGTTTCTCTAACTCTGCCCCAAGTGAGTCTCAAGTTATTTTACTGAGCAGTGAAACAATGTCAAGAGAAGGAGCCAGGAGATGATCACTGCTTGAGCAGTCTGTAGCCTGGTGATTGGACTCCTCTCCAAGGAGTCACATCTAATGAAGGAGAATTAGTTTGCTGGACTGTTAAAAAAGAGGCAGAAGAAAAGACGGCTGCTTTCAGTCTCCGGTGTTATCCAAAGTGTTAAGCGTTATCTATGATTCTGTCTTATGAATAATCCGCTTCTCTTAATTTGTGTTTGAGCATTTTTCAGAAACATTTCTTTTGATGGTGTCTTTCAGGAAGGTGGGAAAGGGAAGTTACACCACATCAAATTAACTGGGCCCAGAACTTCTTGAGTCTCACTGAAAATACTTTATTTGGAAACATGTGCCAGAAGAGAACTTGCAGAGACTGGCGCAGTTTTGAGGTCAAAATGTTGTGGTATGGATGGAGTTTTGGTGTCCCAAACCCAGTAGTGACAGAGCAGCCCAAGCCACTACAAAGTCTGGGTTGGATCCATCTTTCAGAGATGGTAGACTCCAAGCAATCCAAGCATTTTGGGTGCTGACATACTTCTCAGGATCCAGCAGCAAAGGACGTGTGAGCCTACAAACGCGGCTGTACCCCAGCCAAATCACTGATAAAACTGTGTGGTGTTCTCGTCAGGACATGTCCTATGTGCTGTTTGTTGGGATGTATTTGATAGGCAAGGAACTTCTCGGACTTATTCAGTACAACAGTAACAATGCCTAGAGTAGCTGTAATGGCAAAAAGGCATCTGAGACTTCTGTACAGCAGCTTCTGGAGTCGCGGGTTCTGAGCAGGTCCATGTAGTCAAATATTTTCTTCACTGTCTCTCTGAGCAGTAATGATGTTCGGCTTCATGCTTGTCTCAAAGCCAGTTGGGTCTGTGGACTTAGACAGAACCAATGGCAAGGGTGCACACAGGGGCAAGCGGCTGCTGGGCCCTGCACATCTCCTATGTGGAGGGCAATGCTGCAGCACAAGCACGCTGATGCCTGGCAGTCCTTCATTCCTCTGGGAGCATGGGACAGACAACCACTGCTGTCACCATTTTATAGCCCTTCTGGTATTCTCCTTCTGTTTCAGCCATATTAGAAGTTACTCTATTTCAAATTGGTTTTAAAATTGATTTTCAACTAAGCCAGTACTAGACACATGGGCTGACATTTCAGCATCAGTCAGGTGTATATAAATCTAGACGAAGGATGCTTGACTCAGATGAAGTGTGCTCACCCTCTTCCACACACATATAACTATGTTGAATAAAAAGAGCACAACCACCAGCTCAGTGGCAGCCGAAGGTGTGCATGCACCTTTTAACACCCTGATCTGGAAGGTTCAGATTCCATTTCCTTGAGGCCATGCTTTGAAAGACTTTGGAAATACTGCTCAGCTTAAGACAAGAAATTCACCCATCACTAAAACAACACAGTATGTGAGTTCCTGAGTGTGGGAAGATAGCATGGTAAGTGACTAATGAGACTTGTCTTCCCTACCTGTATTTATAATGTAAACAGGACACTCCAGTTTCCTAGTCCCAAGCACCACCACTTCCGACTCTCAGGCTCGACAGGGTTATGATGCTAGGGGACGCATGCTGGATTGGAAGGATCCGCTTGATTCATCTGAAAATACAGATCCATATGTGGCAGTTTCATCCCATAATCATCAAGACAAGAAGGGTAAGGCCTTGGAAATGATGTCCTGTGGTGAGGAGCATGGTGGGGGGAAGGACTAAAGTGTAACTGCTTCCAGCTGGCTCTTTGTAACATGTAATGAAACTCCTGTGCTATAATTAAAAGCTTATTGTAAAGCCTGAAACTAAACAGCCAATCTCAGTCTCAGTCCCAGATAATTCACTGCCTGAGGAAACCACACAAAACAAACAGAAGTGTATGCCTTTGCAGAGTATGTTTTGCATGTGTACAGGAAGGAGGGAAACAGTGGGGATTTAGCTCTCTTTAAACTTGATCTGCCCTGTTCTCTGGCAGAGGAAGATCTATAGCTTCCCATTGATCTTAAGGGTGCATTTTTATATTGCCTTTTTATGTGAATCCCCAGGGCAGCACAGCAGATCTTGGCTGATTTCACATTTCCACCTCTCAATAACAGATAAGAGATACTGAAAGTCTGCTCTAGTTCAAACATTGAAGTAAAACTGACAGTAGTCCTAGACACTAGGCCCAAGTCCTGCTGCCAGTGGGACCTGAGTATCAAATACCTTTGACAGTAGGGGATGAGGACATCATTAGCAGAAGTGACTGCTGGTGGAGAGAGATTCTGTGTTGCATTTTTAAAGTATCAAAAGGTTGGAGTTAGGTGTCATTTCCTAGTGTTCAACACTGCGCTGAAGAACCCTTGGGTCTAGTACAAGTGACAGCCGTGTCCTTTGGCCTCCAGTCTCCTTTTGTTATACATACACAGAATTAGAGAATTGCCAAAACTTGCCACTTGGACTTGCTTAGAGAAGAAGAAACTTTTCTCCTACATGAGGATGGTGTTGCTTCCTCATTCCATCTTGGCCCTCCGTAGTTACCCCATCTGCTTTTAATCTGTGTCTCAAAAGAGGTTAAAATTGTTCCTTTGTAAATAGGGGACTTATGTTCAAGTAGCTCCACTACCTAGGGAGATCTGAGTCCTTGTTACTCTTCTCCAGGGTGTTCTTAGGTAGTTTATTTCAATCCCTTTCCCTGTTGAAGATATTTCCCTCTGTATGGACTAATTAAGTACTCAGTGGGCCTGAAGAAGGATGGGAATGAGGAAAACTCACTTGCTGAGTGGTTAGGGCACTCACCAGGGGCAAGAACACACATGAGCTTCAGTCTTTTCTGCTATGAATACTTGATATAAAACACTTAAAATATTAATTGAAATGTGGATTCTGGTCTCTATTGTTCATGCATTTTACATTAAAAACTCATTAGACAAAAGCATCAGCTGTTCCTAGAGAAGCTACTGGCATGCCAGACCTGCTGCTTTGCCTCATGTGCCCAAACTAGATGGTTACTAACGCTCATTGCTTCCCCTCCATCTGACCCAGTGAATCTTGAATTCTCTGCATTGGCCATGGAGACTTTGAGCAGGGAGTGATGAGCCTGTTAACATCACAAAACAGTTTCAGCAGAGCTGCATTAACAGCTGGCAGCATTCTGAACTCAGACTGTGAACTTTGTGCCTGCTATTCACAACAGCTCCAGATACACAGTGCCTCCCACAGTCCCAGGACATACTGGATTTCTCACTGAATTCACCAGGGTTGACCTCAAAGAACCTTCATAGTTCCTACCCATGAAGGCAATGGGCACCACCTGCCTGTCCCAGCAGTGACAAAGCCTGAAGCTTTCTTCCAGCTAAGGAGGCCAGTCAAATTAGTCAGGAGATGCAGTAAAATTTCTGAAGCAAACATTAATCTAGTAGCCTTGGCTTTTACACTTGATTGACAGGAAATGGAACATGAAGATTTGAATTCCCTCAGGTAAAGGATGCAAACTTGTCTCCTACCTTTCAGCAATTAGCTTTTCCTATAAAAACAGGGAAAACTGCCATTTGCTTTTCTTCGTTCAGCTGGGTTTTAGAAGTGGCCCCTATTTGAACAGTTTTTGTCAGAGCTTGATCCTGTAGACATCTGGGGAGATTAAGAGCAAATCTAAAGCAGAAAAAGTGAATTTCTAGAACCCGATAGGCTTACATGTGAGTTAAACACAGAACCTCTCTACATCCTGCAGACCTGTGAGCTGCTGAGTCTCAGCAGAGGAAAAAATTCAGACAGCTGCCAGACTCAAATTCAAAATCATAACTTAGGGTGCAAGTGACAGAGAGTGCTGAAGGTGAAAGCTCAGATTCATATTTGTACTTAATATTCCTACTTAAGGTCAGTTTGAGATATTGTCCTCATTTTTTTAATGCTTTATCCTTTGCTCTCCAGCAGTAGAAAGGCTGTTTAGAAAAAGTTATTTTTGGATATCAGATATGTAGAGGAGGGAAGGCAGATAAACCTGCATGCCCTTCTAAAGATGGCATGTGATTTACCTAGCAGTCCTCTTTCATCTCAGTAATAAATCAGTGATAACACAGCCAGAAAAATACAGCTATTTTATTTTTCTGTACAGTCCATTAGTAACACCTGGTATCCAAAAATGCTTGAGGTGAGAGGACATTTCTTAAAAAGTCTGTTGTTCCCTCTTTTGAAAGTGAGTGGTATCTTTCTTTCCTCTATCCTGAGAGGGGGAATCTCATTAAGCAGATTTAAGGAAAGGAAATGAAAGAGGAGAGGAGAGAAGAGAGGAAAAGGGGAAAAGGAGAAAAATGAAAAGGAGAAGAAAAGGGAGAGAAGAGAGTGACATCAGAAACATAGATAGTGAAAGATCTGGCCCTTTATGTACCCAGAGGAATGCAGAGATGCATGCATTTTAATTGCACTATTTGTTATGTGTGGGTCCGTACTTCACAAATCTTTTACAAAGCAATGCCTAATAGATGGAAAGCTAGCTCTTAAAAGCATCTTGTATGCCAGTAGAAGCTTTCAGAAAAGTGTGCATTGAAAATATTAATAAATGTATAGCTGTTGGATTCTTATCATTTTCACTTCAACTCACTGACTGATGAAGCTTACATTAAATAGTTCTGTCTCCAGGGAGTGATGGTTACCAAAGAGCCTTATTAGCACTTGACTGGGTCATTTAAATACCATGCATTCTTTGGTCCTAATTATGAATATTAACAAAGCTGGAAGCAGTCTACACAAAATCAAAACAATGGCGGCAGAGGTGACCGCATGGTTGTTTACCATTACCATCCACTTGTGTGTTGTTACTCCTTGCCTTGCCCAGTCAGAGCCAGCTGGCTCCAAAATTAGTATTTTTTTGTTGTTTTAAAAGGGCAGTGGAAAGAGTTTTTACGCAAAATTAAATCAGAAAATGTTATGCATGCTATCCTTTTATCAAGATTTTATTTTCACTTTTCCTGTGATTTGTTTTACTTTCACACGTTTACAAAGAAAAAAATATCTTTTTTTTTAACATTTTCTCTTTGTTTTGCAAGGTACTTTTTGTTGTTCTTCTTTGGTTGTGTCTAATCCTTTGGACAGTGTTTTCTTTCTTTTTCTGTGCTCACAAACAGAATCTTACAGATCTGTACTAATTGTACAGAATCCACTTGCTACTTTCTTTTCTGTAGCACGGGTGCCTTGATGATGTCACATCCATCCATATGCTTCACTTTTAATTCAGTGCAGGCATCTTGGGGAATATCTGTGGGGGCGTGAAGAGGGGGTTCTTTAAAAGGGTTGACTCATGGGAATGTGACATTTGTGTGCCACAGCTTTAGTAGCTAAATATACTCTGGGATTGTTGTTTCTGAGCTACTTCACATTTCTTGCCAAGATAAAAATGTGTAGTGCAACCCATATAGTGGGAACTATGCATTGCCATCCCACTGACATTTTCATTTCAGCCATTAAGGAATTTGCCCTTTTATTTCAGAACAACAACAAAAAAAATATTGGCTCCGATTGAGCAAACTGCGCCCCTTTTTCCTCTTCTCTTTCCGACTCCTCCCCAGAAAAAAAAAAAAAAAAGAAAAAAGAAAAAAAACATATTCTAGAGTATGTTTACATTTTGTTTCCTTTCTTGCTGTGTTTTAGTGTTAATTTAATTGTATGTTTCTCACCTTTGTTAAAACAGTCTTCCTTGCTGTCTAACCTTCCCCCCTGCTGCCATTGTACTTGAACTCCCTCCCTCTGCAGTCATGAAGCTCCTTCTCTAGAGCACTCCAAGGCTTTACCCTCTACACCCCAGTAGTGCCATAGCGCTGTGTCTGTTTGTAATTAAACTACTAACGAAGGGGGGAGTAGACATGTACCACTTGTCGAAAGGCCTGCATGAAGAAAACCAAGTGATTTTCTTCAGGAGCAGCTGGCCTTGCCCCTCATTACCCTGCTGCCCTTCTCTGCTGCCTCCTGTCCTTCCAGGTTCCCTTGAGAAATGCCTCATGCTTTTCAAGTCCTGGGTTCATTAGCACAAATGCAGCCTACTGTTCAGTTTTCCACTTGCTCCCTGAATGCCCAGAGCCCACCTTTTAATCACAGTTTTGATAAATTGGTTGTAAATTCAGCTTACAATTTTGTGGTTCAGCTACAGCTTCTTCTCTAGGGCATTCAGGTGCATGTGGCTGAGCTGGGCCCTGAATGACCAAAGTGTAGCATTGCTGTTTGCAGGCTTAATGTTTGTATTCTTAGTTGTCTCAACACTCATTAAGTGAAGATTATGATGTGGTATCTCCTTTCCTCAACAATCCTTTTGTCAACATCTATGTAACAAAATTAAAAAGCTGATTAGAAGCTGGATGTGGTGGATACAGTTTAGAGTTGAGTTGCTCATGTATTTGGTTGTCAAGAATGCTCCTGTAGATACAAGTGTCTGATAGTGCCTATTCTATATTGTAGAATCTATATTGTTATTAATAATGATTGCAGCCCTACAGTACAGAATTAGACATAATTAGTAATATTTGGCTTCTCAATTCGGGGAGGGCAGTGCTCTTGGAGAGCTGAAAGGATGTTCATTTCAAAACCTGACTCCAGAAGATATTTCATATTGTACACAAGCGGCTGTTACTAAATTTTACTGTGAGTATTGCTACTTGAAAGATTTGCCAAGCGCTGCCAATGCTTGTCTCTGGCGAGTCTGCAAATGTTCCGGCAGATTTTGCTGCAGTGAGACAGAATTATATGAAACTTCAGGTACAGTTATGATAAAAAGTGATAAGTGCTGATTTAACAAGATGCTTTACAAGTAGACATGAAATAAGTGAAAAAAGTCTGTGGCAAAGTAAAGCTTTGGAGTCTTTTTTTGCATAAATTAAACAACCGGTGTTCAGCTTGGGAGGGCTGAATTTTAAATCAGGAAGTGCATTTTCAAAGATGTCTCTTGCCCACAATCTGATAGAAGAGTGCTGTGGGAAAGGGAGTAGGGGATTTGCCCTCACTCTGTTTATGATTCTGTAGCACATGGCTGAGAATTGAAGTGTGAGGTGTAATTACTTGAAGCTGTAGCTCTTCACAAAGGAATTTCACCTACACAAGACAAGATCATAGAATCATAGAATGGTTTGGGTTGGAAAGGGCATTAAGATCATCAGGGTCCAATTCTCCTGCCATGGACAGCGACCCTTTACTTTAGACCATGTCACTCTAGGCTCTGTCCAGCGTGGCCTTGAATATTGCCAGTAATGGAGCATTTCCCACTTCTTTGAGGAACCTGTTCCAGTGCCTCACCACCCTCACAGTAATGAACTTCTTCCTCATATCTAACCTGAACCTCCTTTGTTTAAGTTTGAACCCATTGCCCCTTGTCATATCACTGCAGTCCCTGATGAAGAGTCCCTCTGTGATATCCCAGAACCACATGTAGATTAAAACCTACTTTTCCATTAAACAGAGGTTAACTGAATGAGTCTGTCAAACAAAGCCATATAGAATTTTTTTTTTTTCAATAATGTTCTTAGGTAAATTAGCATCAGCTTAATGTAAACATTCCTGTTTTGCAAGGAGGTATTTGTCACATATACTAGCTGCTAGGGTGAAATACTAAAAAGAAATCCTGTTTAAAAAAAAACAGCTAGCCAACCATATATTTGTCTAGAATGGCTCTAATGAGCAACTTGTCCAGGAATAGAATGTCTCAGAGACTAATCACGGCATACATGCTGTGGAGCACCACTTTAGCTCCATATCAGATAAATACAAGAAAGCCATGTTATCAATTAAATGGGACCAAATTTCTCAGCCGAGTTTTTAATGGCCAGATACCAGTGTCACTGTACAAGGCTCATAATTAGCAAACATGCCAGATTGATGACCCCACCATGCTGGAGTTCCTTGTATCCCATGACATGCACCAGAGGGCTGTGTAGTCAGGATTAAAGGAACACATGAGACTTGTCCAGAAGAATGACACTGATCCTTCCTCTGTTCTGTCTTGCATGTATACAAGCTGTCTACTTCCAGGGCTAGAGACAGCTAATCATCTCAGAATGCGTCCTCAAATTCAAGCAGTGGCAGTGAAAACTAGATGCTAATTAATAAAATGGATATTGTCTATAAAATGGTTGAAAGAGTGCTGGAAGGATTTTTCTGACAATAGACTTTCTTCAAACTTGCTTTCATTATGTTTTTCTAAGTTTCTATGAGAACAAGAGCAAAGAGACAGAGAGAAGATAAGGCAGAAAAAATGACAGAAGCTAAGACCCCAGGCAGGACCAAATCCTTAAGCCAATTTTAATCAAACATGGGGATTGTAAAAGAATACAGGGCATGAGTTAGTGCATCTTTTCTGTGGCTAAGTCTTCCTTTAAAACCTTACATAAGAAAAAGTCCAAGCTCATTTAGTCTTGGTTTTTTTTACAGTAACCTTCTGAAAGTATAGAGATAGGAACAGTTTTAACTGCAAAACTTAGACAAATACAGGGAAGTCAAAGTAATGGAAAGAGTATATTCCAAAACACACCAACTGCCATTGCCACACATGGAGAAATGCCTATTCTTCAGCACTGGCGCTCGCTTTAAAGTTTCAGAAATCAGAATATTTCTACATTTCACTGACAGTACAAATTTTAGGTTTAACAATCAAAAGTCAAAACGTGAATCATGAATTTGGAACCAAGTAGCCATTTGCTACTTAGTAGCTGAAAAAAGACATCACTGGTAATAGAAGAGAAAGTGTCAATGTGCAACCGCTGGTTAGGAAAACTACCAGTAGAGATTTTCTGCTCCCAAGTTACTGGATCCTACAAATAAAAGAAGGGTGAAGTTTAAAATAGAGCTCATAAGATGTAAATGTGGCTGCAGGAAACAGCAGGTATCCTTGAGTTGTAACTGTCCGTCTGCGTAGATTTAAAGTCAGGCTATCAATTTCCAGGCTTCAATGAGCAATAGGAACTTGTCTCACTAAATCAGGGAAAAACTGTCATTGCCCTGGGACCTTGATCTGCTTTTTCAATAAAAAAGGCCATGTCTAATTTGTCAAGGCAGCTGCTCAAGGTTCAGGGCATTAGAGCTGTTGTGTGATGGACTAGAACCCCAGCTGCATTCATCCACAGTCACCCGGTGAGGACAGCACAGACTGCCTCATGCTCTTATTTGACCCTTGTAGCACTGACTTATTTATCAAAAGCTGGGAATTCGCTGTAGGGTGTGCTGGCCCTACAGGGTCACTACTCTATCTGGAAATAGCAATGCATAATTGGTGGACAGGATGTTAAGTAACAGTTTGATTTTTGTGCCGCTTATATTGAGTGTAGTGAGACGTTGTGCCATGCAAAGATGCTGAATTGGGAGGGCAGCCTAGCCCTTTAAATAAGAAATGTCTGAAACTGCTTTAAAATTTGAAGGGATTCGAGAGCAGACAATATACTAGCTGAAAGATACTTACTTACAGGTTCTTTTGGTGTTAATGCCAGTATACAATTGAAATGTCAATATGTTGTTAAAGATACTTGAATATTTTTCTCATACAGGATGTGCCTAGTTTCAGTAACTGCATTAATTAATAGGTAAGATATCCTCTAGTAATTTTACAACAACCTAAACATTAACAGTCCTGGTTCAAAGCACTTTTAATATGATCTGTGAACTGTGAGCTGTTTAATTACATTCCTTTGTTCAAAACACCACCTACATTCTTCTCATACAGGTAACTTTTTAGTGAATGGGATCAACATCCGTTTAGTATGTAGGAAGGACACTGTCTGACTCTTTTCCTCTTTCTCTTGATTTTCTTTAAGACTGTAAAAAAAAGGCAAGCTTAATTCTTTATGTCAGGATGGGTGGTGCTTACTGATTAATAGCATGAAGTTAATTAAAAGAAGAACCTGAAGAGGGCATAATGTAGATTTTGCCATGTTAATTTTATTGAACATTAAATAGAGATAACAAATGTCGTTGTGTTTGGAAACTAGTTGTTCCTGTGAATATCCTTAGTTTAGTCAGGTGTTTAGGCAGGTGCTGCTTCTAGCTCTTTGACAGTCATTTAGTGAGATGCTATGGTCTCTGGTATCCAATTACTTTTGCTGTGACTTTTGCTATATTATTTTAATCATGTGTTCTAAGATTTTCTGTGCCAGTAGCTGAGAAAAAGGAAAAATATGTTATTATCTCATGTTATGAAAATAAAAGATTATTAGGGCATTTTATTGAGAAGTTTTGAAGTAGATAGTGCAAATTTACCTTTACATCAAAAATGTGCATCCTGACATCCCCGTAAGGGAAAAAAAGAGCTTTATTGGCCAATGTGTAAGCTTTTGAAAAAATCTCAGTCCCTCATACCCAGAAGAGACTTGTCACAATTAGGCAACTAAATACACAGCAACACAGTGTACACTGAGCATCAAAACTGTGACTGGTAAGCACTTTAATGACCAGCTGATAGTCTGACAGTTCTCCCTCCCCCAGCAAATCAGAGTAAGTCAGAGTCTCTGCTGAAGTAGATCTTAACAGCTCCATTGTCATTGGAAGAGCTTAGGGCAATTTATAGAGAAGTTGCTCAAGAATCATTAAAGAGGCATTTATGGCACAACTGTACAATACAATAAGAAATTGGAAATGGCTAACAGTGCATTCATCACCAACTTTGCATTGGCTGGGAGGAATATCAGTAATACTCTGCAATAGTGAGTCCTAGTGATAGCCTCCAGACCAGTTCCAACCTCCCGCATCTACCATAGTGGTTAGCCCTAGATATAAAACTGTAGTTCTCCCACTAGCAATCAAAGATTGCTATCTTTTGTGAAATAAAATCTCAGATGAAGGTGCAGCTTGATAGCGTTGTCAAAACCGGGCATAAACTAGACAGTTCTTTCATACGCCCAACAAGGATTTTTTTAATTGGAAAATAACACCAGCTGCATGCTGTCAATAATATGCCATCTTGTGCATGCTCCATCCCATCTTACCCACAATTATGATAGAAAATAAAAGAACAGCTGTTAAAAAAAAGAGGGGGGGGGAGAGAAACAGGCACATTTTTAAAGCACTGCAAAGCTACTGTTATTCACTATCATGTTCTTGTAGGAAGAAACAGAAGAGGGCTTTTTGGAGAGCCTGAAAGATCTGCAGTTACTAAACACAAACAGTACCAGTACAGGCAGGAAATTTAAGCATGCACAGAAACACCTCCTGAAGAGTCGCGCATGGGAACCTACATTAAAATAGTTCAAAAAGTCTGTTCAGAAGCACGTATTTTCCAGGTGTTTCCTTATTCTTCAAGTGAGAAATTCTTACTAAGTTCCTGTTTGAGAGCGAGCAGGGTGAGTGAGACAGAAGCTGTAATGCTGGGTAAACATTGAGCAGTGCTTGTTATTAAAGAAGCTAACAGAAGTGATCTTGTAATGTGATGCATGTTTTAGGAGCTTGAGGTAGTGGTCACCACTTGAGAAATTTAATTCCTGCCACCAGCTTATAGCTTTCACCAAATAGTTCAACAATTCTCCATGTGTATTCTTTGCTGAATGAGTCCCAATCAAAGGCTCTTGAAAGAGGGCACAGAGCAAGAGTGCCCTCTGTCCCTTCTGCCTGCTCTCCCCACTGAACCTCATGCATTCACCACAGAGCCTGCCCAAAGATTTGGGCAATTGTGGCTCATAATGAAGAACATAAAGAGCACTGTTTTCTATGTTTTGCAGATAGCATTCAGCTTTATCTCTACAAAAAACACTAGTCTCTATTCAGAGTCTTAAAGAGGTCTTACAGTCCTGTAGCACTTCATATGCTTTCTGTCTAAATATGACCAAACAGTGGGCAGTACCCTCAGGCACTCATGCAGTAAGACCTATTAATTTCCCATACCCAGGGGGATTTGTATATCAAAGTGTGCAGTTCTCGCTCGGGGAACTAAATTATGAATATGAAATCAGCAGCTACTTTCATATACCCAGCATCAAGACCTGGAAAAACAATACAGTTTATCTCTACTTGATCATGGCAAGACAATTTGATAACATCAGCTGTGCTTCCCTGAAAGGTTTTGTCTCAGCTATGCTTTTAGAAAGGGGGAGGGAGAATAAATACATATCACTGAGAGAAAAGAGACTGTGCTAAAATTTGTTAGAGTCCAAAATGCTAGGAAAAAAAATGAGGCTTTAACTGCTTACATGGAAGTTTGTATATTTGCAGATCCATAAACATACCTTGAGAGCTAGTCTGCAGAAATGAAAAAGCCTTGTTATAGAACAGACCTTCATGTTGATTAACTAGCTGCGCAAATTGCTTGGTTTGCCTGCAGCAGTGGAAAATACTGGCTTAAAGGAAAAGCATGAGCAGAAACTGAACAAACATTACAGTAAATCTAGGAAATGGAAATTCAATCCAGTACCAGAATTGAGGGAAAGGCTAGGTAGTTGTATTGAAGAAACACTGCTGTTTGTGAAGTGTGTGGTAAAGCAAATACACAGATACGTCTGCCTGGCCTGCTACTATACAGTCAAGGATATCTGGATGGGATTTGAATGTATGTTGGAGAAAGCACTTTCGCCCACACTGCTCTGTGGTTGGAGTGGTGCTGGCACCAGCTTGCTAAAGTATGTCCTCTGAGATTCATCATAGGATGGTTAGGGATGGAAGGGACCATAAAGCTCATCCAGTTCCAACCCCCCTGCCATGGGCAGAGACACCTTCCACTAGACCATGCTGCTCCAAGCCCTGTCCAACTTGGCCTTGAGCATTGCCATAGATGTGGCAGACACAGCTTCTCTATGCCAGTGCCTCAACACCCTCACAGGGAAGAACTTCTTCCTTATATCTAGTCTAAATCTCCCCTCTTTCAGCTTAAGCCATTCCCACTTCTCTACAGTCACCTTGTTCAAGGAAGCAGACGGGATGTAGTAAGCACGGAGTATGCAAAAAAAAATACACAAACCAGAAACATCATAGAATCATAGAATAGTTAAAGTTGGAAGGGACCCTAAGATCATCTAGTTCCAACCCCCTGCCGTGGGCAGGGACATCTCCCACTAAACCATGTCACTCAAGGCTATGTCCAACCCAGCCTTGAGCACCACCAGCGATGAAGCATTCACAGCTTCCCTGGGCAACCCATTCCAGTGCCTCACCACCCTTACAGTAAAGAATTTCTTC
>JASSUY010031209.1:0-54169 GCA_032466535.1 Forpus xanthops | reverse complement strand
CCGCTAAAACACAGATCACCAGCAGGAAGACAAAACCTGTGCCTAGTCAGAACAATTCCTTGGGAAATTTCCACGAGTCTCTCATTCAGTGAACCTATGCAGCTTCTTCCTTCTCATTACTCACTCATGCAATACCTCTACAAACTCTGGTTCCTGCTTTCTTCACTCCCATTTGTTCATCCCACTGCAAGATGGGTAGCAAGCCCTAAGCTCCAGTGATGATGCTGTGCCAAGGCACATAGACACGGCTATGTCTGAGCATGGAACTTTTCCCTTTGATTCTCAGCTCTACTGTCTGAATGTCATTGCTTGCATGGAGGCAGCACTTCTCAACCCATTAATGAAATAGGACAGTGCTTTTGCTCACTCACGGAAGCTGAGGCATGATAGGACCTATCCAAACTGCCTCCCACAGCACCCAAAATAGACTTTAAAGACTACTGTGATGTTAAAGTTCAGGAAAGCAACTGAGACTTTCTGCCATCAAGGGTTTTGGGGAACTTGAATCATGTCTGGGATTGCTGGAAGAGGTGAGGGTTGCATACCTTGCCCTGCTGTCTCAAACATACTAAAGCTGGAAGATGATTACCATCTCCTGAAAATTGGTATATTCAAGTACACAAGGAGAGGCATAACTTCAAGATGACCAAAAAGACAAACAAAAGCACCTCTGGTACAAACAGAAATGGAAAAATATACAGAATCAGCCAAAATTATTTGGAAGCTCTTCTGGACTAAAAGGCTATGTAGAGGATTTTGCACATGCCAAAAACAAAGTGAGTAGTGGCACCTGTGGCTTATCTTTAAACTGTTGTTATACAACTGGAGTGTACATGGATAAAACACAGCTCAGTATCACAAACTAGCAACAGAGATGTTGGTGATACAAACACGATAACATACCTACAACAAGAAGGTGAAACTAAATGTAAAGTGTAAACTGATTCTATCATCACAAGCCAGAAGCTGCTGATCTGTGTTCCCTACAGCAATGAAAACACCGCCACTGGGGTCCCTGCTGGATAGGTGCATACCCTCACCAGAGGTAAAGTTGGTGCTGTGGAGTAATACACCTGAAGTGGTGTTGCTGCTACATATTTTTTTTCTCACCCATGAAGGAACAAGCCATTTTACACCACAGATCAGAAGATTAACCGTGTACAGTTATTGCAGAATCTACCGGAAAGCAAGTATAATACAATGCTATCCTTGTCATGGAGCCAAATGACAGCAACTTTTTTGCTTGCCAGTGCATTCAATCCTACATCTACAGGACTACTTTCTTGGGCCAGAAAGTTCAAGCATGATATTAGATAACCAGAGATGCTGGTTGTTGTTTTTTGGTTTTGTGGTTTGGTTGGGGTTTTTTCCCTGTACTAAGCCAATGCAAGAACATATTGCAGCTTATGCATTGTTTTTCCTGGCTTGACTTTATGTTGGCTTATCAAATTGTGAACACCACCACCTGCTAGGTTGGAGGACATGTTTTCACAGACAGATCATCTAATTTATGTTCTTATTTCCTACGTTCACGGATTTTAGAACCACTGCAATAAACCATTCCAGTTTCATGAGTAGTACAGACTAGAATTAAGAAGGGTGTAAAATTTCAGTACTGCCACAAGTAGTGCAAGAGCACATCTCTACAACTGCAAGAGGATATTACAAAGTTCTAAACAGAGAAGTTGAATAGGAGATGATTGTAGCTTGTCCCTCATAATGTAAGGCTGAAAGGAGACAGGCTTATAAGAAAGAAAACAAAGCACTTCACATAATGCATCATTGAACAGCTCAAGTCTGACACTAGGCACTGAGGAAGCAAAAAAAGCTTGCAAGGACTCAATACCTGAATGCACAGGTTAATGGAAAAGCAACCCATATAGGGCCTCTAATCACATATACAGCACCTCTGAGCCACCACATGCTGGGAGAGTTACCTGTGAAACATTGCCCTTCCCCAGGCACCCACTGCTGGCCTCTGTCAGAGAGGGGAATCGGGGCAACTGGACTCCTTTTTTGGTGTTGATCAATCTCTCTTATGTGGAAACCACTGACAAGCCACACTGAATTTTCAGGACTATCCTGAGTCTAAGACCAATCTTCTTATCTCTGCCTGTAGGCAGTGAATCTGCTAGCACAGTCCAAGGTCGTACTTCACCGAATCCAGGGCTGCATGTGCTCCAGCAGGCTTAATCCCTGCTTCCCTAGTAAGCAGCCAAACAGAGTTCTTCATTCTCCCTATCTTTCAAAAAAAAAAACACACTTCAGAGTAGTTTAGACATATCCCTGGGGATTTGTGCTCCCCTGTTTGAAGTACAAACCCTTTACACCAGTTGTCTTCTAGCCTTGGAAAAATACTTAAGGTACTTAAGTGTGAAACCAAGCGAGTCTCCCCCTTCATCCCTGCCAGGAAGTGCTCCAGAGGGGTGGAATTTGTTTTTCCGATTAGACTTCGCGCAGCACGACCTTTGCCATCTCCAAGCCAGGTCGGGCTGATTAATAGGCTGTCCTCCCAGCACAATGAAGTCCAGAGGGGTGTGGGGTTGCTAGGACATTCTCCTAACAGCTTCTGCAGGAGAGTCACTTTTGGATTGCTCTGCATCATTAAGAAAAGAATCTGGGGGTCTTTAATTTATCAGGTGGGAAGTGAGGATAATTACTTTTCAAGCAGCCAATATACCCAATGCGCACTCACAGCGGAAGCAAAGCAGGGAAGTTGGGGGATTCAGACACTGTTTACATTTTGGTGAAACTGGATCTCGAGGCTATACACCAAGCTTGGGAAGGGAGTGTCAGACTGGGATGGAGAGGACAGGCTGCTATATAGAGTGACTGACAGATTAATCTAATAGTCTGGACTCTGAGGCTCCACAGGTGTTCAAACCGGTGGTCAGACCAGCCAAATTTGCAGACAATAAATTCAAAACCTGCATGGGGCCATTGTGACTAATTTTGCTAGGAGCAACATCAGGTGTGTGACAGGATACAGGTCCCCCCCTGCAAGGACCAAAAGGATTGAGTGGATCTTGAGAGCATTTCGAAAAAAATCATTTCTTGCTCCTTTCCTACCTCTCTCTGGTTTTGATATTACACTTTATTGTCAGGATCTTCAGTCGTTACATAAACATAAAGAGACTCAAAGCCTGAAGGGGAACGACATTTCTCCTGAGCAGAGGGCTGGAATTTCCTGTCACAACGGGACTGTAGTTGCTGTTTATTTAACTTTCAGGGAAGGGTTTGAAAGTATCAATGTTAGAAGACGGTCTCACCCAAGAAAAGCTTGTTTTATATCTTAGCCTGGGATCCAGATCCTGTTATGTACTCTTTTCCAAAGGAGAAGCGATAGTTTGACCAGTATCTTGTCTCTGGAACTGGGATGGGTCAGCTGTACCCCACCTATGAAATCATTTGGGATGAGCATGAACAGTGAGGGATGATGGATTTCTCCCAGCTTACCAAGGCTGTCTAAGAGGCCGGACCAGTGAGGCTTGCTTGTTTTGCTCAGTTGAGAAGGAAGCAGATGAAAAATAGAAAATGTATATGTGTTTTTAAATCCATAGAAAAAAAGTTTGTGAGCTGACATCTTTAGCAAGTAGGCAGATCCCTGTAGGAGGCATAAGAGGGATGGGGCAAACACAAATCTGGGAGGAAGAATGAAATCCTGCACTGAGTGATGCTGGAAAACCTAGCATACAGCCTTCCCTCCCATCCAATACAACTAGAAGACACAGAAATCTCAGTATTTTGAGACCTGGAGCCTCTCTGTGTGCCACTCCTTCCTCAGATATGCAGGGCTATCACTGAGCAGCAGCCCTTTCACCTGCTCTGCACCATCTCATGGGAGCCATGTAAACATCATACCTCTTCCAGCCTTTAGGTGAAACCTACTCATCAGTGATATCTTAATAATATTTAACAGATGCATGCACCTCCCCTGGGCTCAATAAATACATTCTGGGCTCATCTCCTATCCCACTTAAAAACACTACTTAAAAGAACGGAAGCAGGGGGAAAAATAACCCCAGAAGTAGTGCAGTGTCCTGTGGGATGAGGTTTGTGTCTCAGAGCCTTCCTCACACTGAAACCTCCCGTGAGTGAAATATGTCTCACTTGGGGTAAAGAGATGGTGATCTATCAGCTGCTAAGAGACGTCAGCACCAAGCAAGAAAGGGGAGAAGCAGGTCCTGGGGGGACAGGCAGAGACCATTCAGCAGCACAGGCAGCAATGTTAGCAGCAAAGGCATTTAAGGAGGCCATCAATCCTCATGTTCCTAAGTCTGGATGGTCCATCAGCTGGGATAAGGCAAGAGTTTCCTCCCCTGCATCATGCAGAGATGGTGCCAAGGACCTGAATTATGATGCTGAGTTGTGTAGGGGAAAAGGGCTTCGTCCTTTGAAATATCCAGGGCTGGCTCACCATCAAAAACAATCTAACATGCTGCATGGAGCACCAAACTGGGATCTCCAAGTCTTGAAGCAGCAGGATGCCTGCATGTGGAAACATGCATATGTGTTTTCAGCACCCTGGAAGGACATATTGAATGGTGTCATTACTCCTTTCTCCATAGTGGCAGCAGAGGTCCCAAGGGATCAGAGGAAGGTCTGAATGCCAAGGCAGACCCCTAACTTCCAGTCTTTCCCACCTACTTTCCCCAGGGTGGTGGAAGGAGTTCCTGATCTGTGACAAAGATGGGGCTGCAGGTGCCCTTTTCACACATTGTCCCATTTCCTCCCTGTCTTCCACAACTGCCCTGTGCCCAAGTGTTGTATTATGTGTGAGATCATTAGGCAGGGGATTATGGTGTGGGTTTTTTTGCTCTGTATTTGTACAATGCCTAGCAGCTATAGCTGTTCCCCCTGAAGAGCTTAGAGGCACTAGCTAAGCCCTAGAAATAATATAATATCACAAGCACGGTATAGTTTCAGCAAAGAAATCTAACCACACAGGAGCAGAGGAATACAGCTTTTTGGTGGAAATAAAAGGCTAAAAAAGCTCTTAAGGCTGATGAAATTTTCCTGTCATGAGGGCTGGGAAAAAAAAAGGGGCCTTTCCTATTGATTTTGCTATTTCATCAAGCCAGTAATTATTTCCTTAATTTGTTTTAAGCTCTCACAATTATCCTAGTAACCTCAGAGGCTACAAGGATCCCACTCCATGTGTTTATCAGAGGTATTTTGATGATGTCCATTTAGATACAAGAAATATCTCTGTACTTTCATACGGCAAAGTCATGTAGGCAAATTGTCAGGTTTGGGGGGAATTTATATGGGCAAAAGGTAAATTCCTGGTGCAATGTCACTAGATAGGCATCTTTAACTTCCTCAGGTTTTCTCCTTACCAAACAGTAAACTGTTGTGCTTTCAGATGGGCACCTCCTCCTCTCCTCCCTGCGCCCCCAACATATGCAGTTTGTTGGCTGTGAATTTAATTGAATCATGAACTTATCTGTACCTGATAAAATAAGATCTTCCAGGGGCCTTAATACACATCACAAATCATCATTATGATACATGAAACTCTGGAGATTCAGCTCACTAAATCACCAGTTTTCTCTGCATTTTCTCAGCCATTTGCAGATCATCACCAGCTGTGAAGAGTGTGATTGCATAAGGCTGAAGATAACCTCTTGGCCCTTTGTTTTCTGAATGGAATGACCACCTGGTCAAGGTAGAAGAACTGTGACTTCCAACAGGGAATTGAGTATGGACATTAATAGGGCAAAACAGCACTTGACAAGTCAGAGGGAAAGACTCTGTGTAAAAAAAGTGCAAAATGTTTGTAGCCTAATCAAGAGCTTTGAGTGAGCTTGACTGCAGCATTACCAAGTCAGTTGAAATGGTTTCATAGCTGTGAACATCTTAGAGAAGCCTGTTTATAACACCCACCATGGTACATATGCTTAAGTAACACTGCTTGACCTGACAACTACACAAACAGAATCCCCTTTAGAGGACAGTTTTATAGCACCTGTCAAAGATCCTCCTGATCCTCTAACACAAGAACTAAGTGAAGAGATGGGGAATCTAACACCACACCCACATGCTGTTTAACCCCACAGAGAAAATACAGGCAAAGTGAAATCCCTCCCAATCTGTCATCCACAACCAACCTGCCAAAAAGCAGCACTGATCTGTAAATACACTGTGGGAAGGAAAACGCATTGTTAGCACACATAAAAATGTGCTTCCTCTAGGAGAGAGGACTGAAATGTGTTCAAGGCTAGCCAGCAGCAAGAGAGTCTCCAAAGTACATGCTTCCTAAAACTCCTCAATCCTTTCTACTTTAAGCATTCGGCATGGCTTTTATCCATATTACCAGTGCAAAATCTGTTTTTCTTCAATGGCACGGTGTTAAGGCAAGCCTATGCTTTGCCTTGCCTTTCTATTGGGATGGACATCAATTGTCGGCTGCTAGGATCATGATCTAATTCTCTGGAAGAGAGCAATGGGGTTACGAGGGGCAGTTCATTCGTGTAGGAGCTTTTCTGCATTTGTCACTGAACAGAGGCGGATTTTTGCAATAGCTCATATATTTTACAACCTTTCAGTCCTGGTCAAAGCAGAAGAATTTGATTCAGAATCTTTTCTTCTCCAGCTCCACCAGTTAAATTAACAAATACTGCAATCAAGAGTTCAGTTTTATCGTCCAGGGCCTAGCACAGTGCATCTTTGCTGATCAGAAATGCTTCTAAGTGTTATGTCACATGAAAATACTGTAATACTTTATCATGGCAGTGATTGGTCTTGGGAATGGTCTTGGTATTTTCAGGCTGGAATGCTCACAGATGCGGAGCCTAAGCAGTATCTATATGCAAGCCATGGGACTATGCTCCCAAATAATAATTGGAAATATAACAAGTACTGCCAATACATAACCAGAGAGCTGGCCAGATGATCAAACTCAGGTGTCTACCCGATCTATTTATAAAATATACAAATATGTAGCTTAGAGAAAAGGAAGAGGAGATAGCATATCTCATAGATCTGTGAAACAAAAATATTGGCTAGAGAGTGTAGCAGAATAACTCCTTTCCACAGAAGAGGTGATATGATACAAAATGAGGTCACTATAAAAAAGGGAAAGATGAGACATCCTGGAATAAGGGAACTTTACCCACGTAAATATATAGGTAGTATAAATATATGGGTAGCCTCAGTACAATGCACCTCAATAATCAGCTTTATAGTTAATCTGAAAATGCAGGAAGGCAGAGTACACTGGGGGGGACAGTTCATTCACAGCCCTGAATTAGCCAATAATAGAAAGAGGACACCAGTAAGGACAGTTTCAGGCATCCCTATGAAATATGCCAGGGAAGAAGTGGAAGAGGTTGATCAGTTCAGATCAGAGACACCTCCATCAACAAAGCTATCAGACCAAGCCTGCAATCTCAGTCGAGGAAGGTGATCTACCCTTCCTTTCTCGACGCTCCCCACTGAGATGGGGGAAAGCCATTTCCTTTTTGAGTCTCTTTGCCTGGTCTATGAATTAAGATGCTACTCTCCAGGGATATACATCTGGAATGCATCTGACATATTTCTCCGGTGTTGCATTTGGCTCATGGGAATTGCTGTCCTCCCAAATAAGATCAGGGGTCCATCTACCCCATCTGCCTGTCTCTGAGAACAGACAACACCAGATGCTGGAGGTGAAGTTGCAGGAAACCCCTGTGGTCAGGAGTTATAGGATATCCTACCTAGGGAGACATTTTCCTTAAAAAATCTTATTGCTGAATGTTAACGAATGGGCTGGAACGTGAGGTTTCTGCCTTCTCTAAGAATATGTGCTTGTGAGCGAACACAAGAAGTTGCTATTTATGGGTCGCTCTCCCTTAGCTGAGCTTCTGTAAATAACCATATATGCTGATGGCCTGCTCCTGCTGAGAAAGAAAATGTGTTAGCTTAAAACTCAATGAACTCGTAGTTCAACACTGCCTCTTCCTAAATAAATAAACTGCAATAAAATAAGAGTTTGGCTCATGTTTGATCAGCTTCATCCATCTGAACACACCCCACTGTTCCTGAACCAAGTATGCATTGAAGCAAGATCATACTAGAATTGCACAGCAAATGAAACTGTGAGAGCTGGCTCTGCTAGGTACAGCGCTTTCACAATAGGGCATAAATCTTCCTGAGAGCAGGAGGACAAAGAGAAGGTTAAAAGGGAAGCAAAAAACAAGGTGCTGCTCTTTCTACAAAGGGCCCAGTCAGAAAATGCAAGCTTGAAGTCTTGACATGGTGTGCTTAGATTCGTATTTTTGTTTTACAGAGTGAAAAAAAAATAAGAAAAGCCTTACATTCCACAGAAGCAAGTCAGGACAAAGATGAGACTGAAGCCATGTCTGCAGGAGAGAAACTGCAAAGATGCAAGACAGTTACCAAGAGAGAAAAAGAGCCAGCAGTGTGGGGGTGTGAGCTGTACCTCCAGGGCTGACTACTGGAAGGCTGAAAGTTACTTTCCAGTAAAGCCCTGGTACACAAAGCAATGGGGGTGCCTGAATTCATGAGTTCCCACAGATTGATTAATTACTTGCTCTGCAAAGGAGCTGAGTGAAGATAATATTTGGGAAACAGAGCAAAAGCACACCTTCTGCAATTCTACGGAATTCAGAACTGGATGATGTGCTGATCAGCTCAATGTTTCACTTTTTGCATCTCCTGTAGGGCATTAGACGGTTGAAACCTTGTCAGCAGCAGTGAGAGAACTGGCCAGAGTTTCAGTGGGAGAAGAGTTATATCTCTGATGTATGAGAAAATGTTAGGTCTCATACAGTTCTGTTGGACTCAATCACAACTATATACCTATATACTATATAACTAGTGCCAGTTCTGATCAGGGAATAACAAACAATACAACTGTGGGTTTTCATATCCCAGCAAGTGTCCTATCCTTGGCTCTGCTGCCTGGAGTCAGGCTAATTTAGCCTGCAGGCAATGAGTAGCTTAGCAGGTCATTTGACACCTAGAATGACTGTTAAATCCTGATTTCCTATGACTTTGTACCTCATGAGTCATCACCCATCCCAATTAGTTGATATTAGAAAAGGCTGAGACCATGCCCTGCCTTTCCCCAGACATCAGCACTGAAGGAGTTTCCTTCCTTCAGCCAGCTGCTCGTCTCATAATATGATCCATAAGATCATGATGTTATAGGGGAAGAAAGGCAAACCCACACAGCGCAGTCTAGGAACCAGAGTGAACAAGGTAACAGCCCTTCCTGAAATGACTGCCTCTGAGAATCCAGAAACTTCTGGTCTGCATCTGAGACAGTCAACTCTACCAATCCTTGTCAGACAAACTCCCTGCCCTGCTCTTAGGGACTCCCAGACCTGACACATTTCCAGCCTTTCTCAGGGGCTTGCAAGGCATCAGTGTTACCCTGCTCACTTTAGCAAGAAAACAAAACTGAACTGGATAAGGCCCTGAGCAACCTGACTTTGAACTACTTTTGAGATACCTAGCTTTGAACTTAGCTCCGCTTTGAGCAACAGTTTGGATTAGAGACCTCCTGAAATGCCTTTCAACCTAAACTGACCCAACCTAAGCTGACCATCTAAGAGAACAGTGGCCACTGGAGATGTGCCACAGTATTCCTGATGTCTGGATGCAATCAGGCAGTGATATGCTGAGCCTTTGCAGCAATGTGGTAGTTTGATTGCTGAAAGACAGCTGCCTCCAGCAAAGGTGGAAAAGGCAGTCTACATTTGTTGGGTTTATTTAATCCTTCCCAAACTTGTCCCAATCAACACAAAAGAGCTTCTCTTGGCAGAAAAAAAAAAGGGGGGGGGGGGGGGGGAAGGGAAGGGAAAGAATCCAGAATTTCAGATTCTGGATTTCTCTTTTTCCCCTTCTCCCATTACAAAAGCCCAGCCTTTGAGACAGTCCTACATGGCATCTCTCTCCCTCTTGTGCAGTGTTTGCCTACTACATGATCCCTTCTCCAGCAAGAAGTTTCTTCTGCTGTAATGAAAACCAACAGCAAATGGGGACCAAGGCTCTTTTTCTGCAGAAACACACACACCTCACAGTTTCCTACATGCTTCTTGCTGTTGGCCATAATAAACTCTCCTGGCAGTCATAAGCAGAATTAATGCATGTTCGAGTCCCCAGCTAGGGGGGCTGATGGCACAGCAGATAAAACAAAAACAACTATTGTATTTCCAAAACAGCACCAGGGGAGATGTCTTTCCATGTGACATCACATTGCAAGAAATCACATGGATTTTTGTTAATGTGAAGCTTCAGGGGATTATTGTGTGAAGTAGAGAGGCAATGGCTTTCTTCAGCTCTACATCTGAGTAATTTCCAGTTGTCTGTGCCCTCACATGTATCAAACGCTAAATCTGGAAAAATTTGGGCAGGTTACAGGACATTCAAGGAGATATTTCCAGGGTAAGATCTAATAGGTATCATCTCTCAGACCAGTTGTTCTAGGATACTACAGCACAGAGCTCATTAAGTGAGTCCAGGAGGGTCCGAGATTGCCTTCTGTCCTGTGTATTCGTGGCTAAGTTGACCATGAGACAGCACATCTTCCTCTCCCTTTCCCTTCTCCTTCCAGGTTGGAGAATGAGCTAGGCTCCCACAACAACCTGTCTCCCAAGAGATCTCACACGTTTTCAATAGCAACCCTCTCCTCCCGGCTGGATAGCAGCTATCTTGAAGTTGTGAAACATGGTGGCTATTTAAACAGTCTCAAGCTTATACAGCAGATTAACCCAAGTGGTCAGAAGTACTTCCTCCAGCTGAACAAGCAGAACGTCTTTGGGAAAAGCAGGATGTAATTACCTAGGTAGGTGAAGGCAACAGAATCCTTTCCTGCAACATTTTTCCACAATGCTCTTAGTGACTGAAAGGAGCTCATTTCTTTGCTATGCATTGGTAGGTGCCTCTAAGGCAAAGATCCACCTCTGTTTCTTATCCACTGCATGAACAGCTGTGTCTGGACTAAGACTAGGAGTTCATATCAACCCAAACCGCAGAGCTATCAGTGCTGCAGTGAGACACTGGGCACTCATCTGGATGAACTAGATACAGAAAAATAATAAACTAAGGTCAGAGTTCCTGGAGATACCTCCTCTTCAGTATCCAGCTGAAGACTTCACTGTTTTCCTTGCAGTTTACATTTGCTCAGGCCATTTGCACTGTCATACAGATACTGCACTATGAGACTCTTTGGAGATAGCATCTTGTCTTTTCCAAGCCACTAAACTAGTGTATGTGTGGATCAACAGGATAGTCCAGCCAGCCAGATTTAGCACTCTTGCCTCTGGTAGATTTTAGAGAAGTAATGGCAAAATATCACCAACTATCCTGTGTCTAAACAAGCTGTGCACTACATAGACCCACTGAGAGGATATCTTTGTACTGAAGATAATATAACAATGTAGAGAGGATAATGCCATGAAAAGGTGGTGATATTTCCCAAAGGAAAATATTCTGCCATAGAAACAATGGTAAAGACAGGTTCTGGAGGTGCCTGTCTCTCCCCATTATCTTGGACTTCAGATGTCCCTTCCAGCATCAGCCATCCTATGATTCTATAAGGAGTTCACATTACTGGCTTAGGTTAGGCACTTAGACCATGGACAGCAAGTCCAATGGCTAAGTTACTTTTCGAGGCTCAGGTGAGGTCCCTAGCCAAATCAGGAAGTGGACCATTCTTCTCAACACTTTCCAAGTACATCCATTCCTCTTATCATTTGAATCTGCCCATTTGTCAAAGCTTCTTGTAAATTAACAAAACTTCAGCATTCAAAGTCCTTGTCTCTCTAAACACCTCAGTGTTACAAAGGGTGAAAGTCAGTCCCACACAAATGGGTAGTACCAGGAGTTAAATGGCTTGCTGAACTTCTACTAGTTCTATCTTTATGGCTGACTTCCACCTTCCAAAAGCTGAGCTCACATAGGTCTGTGTTTCTGCTCACAGTGCCAACACTTTGCCTTTCCACTTTTGTTCAAAACTGCTGGAAAAGGAGGACTGTTTCTTCATCAGTTATTTAAAATCTTGGCGATTCTACTTTTCATTTCACAAGAGGGTTGAGGGGGTGGAGATTAGACATTGCCTATAGCAAACTAGCAGCATTTCACTACCTCTGCAATGATGGAGTTTCCAAAACCTTTATAATCAGTTCATGAAAGAACACACTGACCATGAACTTATTTCTTCCAATCTCATTTGCTAGTTTTGACCCTAGACCTTCCTTCTGGTTTAGGATATTGGCTGAAATCTTTATTTTGGGATTAATCTTTCTCTCTCTAACTGACCTCTGGAAGGGAAAACAAGGTTTGCCTTACAGAGAATTAAGAAGAAGTTTGCAAAGTACCCAGAAGATAATTAGTGAGCCTTTTCTCTATGCAGAGCAGTGTCATTGAAATTGAGACATATCACAGAGGGACTTGGACCCAAAAGGAGCAGGAAGCATGAAGCAGTTTTCCTGTCGGAATCAGTTTTTCCATCTGTATGTTTTATTGGTTTGGCTGGGAGAGGAAAATGGAAGCCAGAAGTGGTGTATCTGTAGCCACGGAGCAACTCACTTCCTGATCTGAGACTACAAATGCCCCTTCTTCTCTTAGCTTCTTGTCTTACTCAGTTAAGACCACACAATATCCTTAGGCTGCTGACGGCTCCTCAGAAACTGAGTTCCAGTTTATCCCTATAGATTTTTATGGCTACATATATCATCCTAAGACAATTTAATCTCTAAGTATCATCAAGTTTATTCTCTTTGATCTAACAAATCCAGCCTCTTTTTTATTTTCTTTTCAACAGTCTTTGTGGTTAATATTTTGCCTGGTGCAATGTTGTTATTCTGAAACTGTAGCCGGTCAGGGAACTTAGCTGCTGACTCTGCAAATATTGTTCCTAATCATGACTTGATGCCTTTTCATCCATAATGACAGCCAAACAACTAAGAGCAGGGAACCTGTTCCATCACATGAGTTACCTGAGTTTGGAAAGTTGGACTGAAAAATAAAAACATGCACACACAAGAACCCCACAGCAAGCACCTAAGTGGCTGTAAGAGAAAGTCACTTTCTTCACAGCAGCATGCAACCAGGAAATTATGGCCAGCTGGTCAGCTGAATTCCCTTCTTTTCAAAGTCCCAATTCACTGCTACCACTTGTGAATCAGAGGCATCCTTCAGGATTTGGCAAGAGGAGTGGTGCAAGATTCTTGGTCCAATCCCATCCGATGGACCCATAGTCCATTCTTCCCTCTGTAGGCCCCAATCCAGTAAAGCCCTTAAGCACATGCAAAAACCCCCTTGACTTCAGTGGAATTTCTCACTGGCTTAACACTAAGCATATGGTTGTGTTCATACCACCTCCTCAGCGTGCTTCTCCAACGGCTATGTGACCTGGTAAGCAGCTGACACATTCCACCCAGCAGCAGTTCTCCACTCTGCAAAGCAATTACTGAATCCAGAGTGGGAGATCCTTCAGCATGAGAAATGGTTAATTGCTAAATATCCTTTTATTTCTTTCTTATCTATGTGCTCAGCCATCAGCAATACATTAAACTGTCAGAAGGACAAGGAGATGTGAAAACTCCCTGCTTAGTTTGCTTCTTATCGACCACTGAAACAGACTGCTAAGAAGAGAGGGAGCATGAGGACCTGTGTAAAGGAGACCTGAATAGGTCCATGACATGCAAGGACCATGAGAGTATTACATGAGGGAAAGAGAGACTAAACACCTTGAGGAAAAAAAAAATATGAGTTTAAACAGAGCACAGAGCAGGCAGGAATCCTCTGTGAGACTTTCCTGACAGGTGAGAAACTTCCTGCAACAGATGACAAACCCATGGCAAACATTTTATGACCCCTTGCTTCTTTCTTTTCAGAACAACCATGCTTTCTGCAGCTGCTTTCCTTCATCCTTTTTCCTTGGGGTCATCTTCTTGGCCCAAAAAAAGCTTGGGCAGAGATTTTCTCACCTGCAGGGCATGTTTTCCTCTCCTCTCCCATGGCTGTGGTGGTCATAGAAACACCAAAGTTTGGAGGCCACCTATAGAGATACCTGATGAAGCATTGCATGGGAATTGCAGCTGGAATAGGACAGGTGGGGCAGGATTCAGAACTTGCTACAGAGAAAAAAACTGAAAAGTTCTTTTAGGAACATTTTATTTTAAAAGTTGGTCCACCTACAATTTAAGCCCATGTCTGTTCTGTCACATTTCCAGCTCCATCTCACCAATGCGAACACACTGAGGAGAATCTTTAGCAACCCAGGCTAACACAATTTGTTCAAGTGTTTCCCATGGGAGAGAGTTGAATCTGGCCTACTTCTATTGGTCTTTCACCGGCTCCTGTGCCAGACGACTTAGTAAAAGACACTGACTTTGTGTTGCATTTGTTTGTTGACCTCACTGGGTTTTGCTGCTACAGTTCTGCTGCTCCAGCTATGTGTGTGCTTTGGCAGAGGGTGAATAACTTCAGAAATGTTGACATCTGCCCCATGTTTCCTTAGCAGGGTTTGGAGTTCATGAGGGATCTTTACTTTTGGAAAGATGTGGGGAGAAATTTGTTGACTGAGACACAAGTGATTCAACAAAAAGCTTAAGCTAGAAATGTGAGGTATACCAAGTTCTTCCACTTGCTAGAAGGGCTACAGTAACTTTGAAGAGATAAGAAAGCGGGAAAACTTGTACAGTCCATCCCCACCTTCCTTCTATTTGCTTTGCAATACTAAAGTTTAAAGTACTTAAAGTACTTTGTGTTGCAAGAGCTGTCACTAGGCTTCAATTCTTCAAAGCCTTTCTGACTTCCCACTGATCGGTTCATCTGGAAATTATTTTGCTTTGAGAAGTGTCATGGTTTGACATCGATCATTGTCCAGAATTGGCAAAGTAGTGACATGAATGTGGGGGGAAGACCCCATTTTGGAATGGTGCTTCTACAGACCCAGGGAGCAGAAGTCTTGAAGGAAAAGCACAAGAGTAGGATAGGAAATACTCCCTTAATCTTCTTCTTCCTAAGGACTCCAAAATTTGTGGGATGCATTTTATTACATCTCAGTTTCTTGGCTGAGATCAAAGCTAAGCCAGATTTATACAAAATCTGATCTTGACCAGGACCAGATTCCAAACATGTTGTTCTGATGCTTCTTCCACCTTTTTCCCAATCTCCAAACTACAAAGGATAAAGCCTGTGTTGGCTCTTCAGATGAGACTTTCCTACACCCAACTTTTCTAGACAAATAGAGAAAACAAATGCTTTTATGTCATGACATCCTTAAGCAATTAGCAACCTCCCTGAATGTGGGATCTTATCCGTCGATCAATCAGTCCATCTATCCATCTATTGAAAATGCCAAGCTACTTTTTTTCTCAGGTCTCTGCACAAGTAGACTGAAGATCCACTTGTTGTTAAAAGGGACACCGAAGAGGACTAAGCTACTGCTTGAGTAGATAACCACGGAAAATCTGTATTTCAGAGCATATCTGAGGATGCAAAATTAAGAGCTTCCAGCTGAAGACTTTGTTATATAAAATCTGACAATACAAAGGAGGTGTTTGCCTTGTGTAGGTTACGGGCTACAGCTCACATGATGGACTGAAAGTGCTGAGAGAAGGTAGGTGTGACAGTTTCTGCATAAATGTGTGTCTGACTTGGCAAGAAAATAACTTTTTTTCTGCAGTATAAAAGGATATAAAATAATATTATGCCATAATCTCTGCACCAGGATGGAAATACATAGAAATAAATCCAGGTGGAAATTGCCAGCTGGTCACAGCTGACAAAGAAAATTTTGGAGAAGAAAAATGATTTTATTGGTTTTTCAATCCCTTTTTACTTCAAATGAAACCAAGTTTAGAGCATGCAATGGACTAGTGGGAGATTCAGAAGTGTGATGTTGGCCTTCATAAGAATCCCCTTCTCTGCAAGGAATATTTTCATCTGTCCCACTTACAAAATGGATTAACCAGAAGTAGCATAGTGTGCCTCCTGTTAAAAGATCTAAGACAAACATCCCTAAACTTAATGACTTGGCCTTAGAATAATCTCCCAGAAGGGTGAAAAAAAAACATTGGTCCCATTTTCTAAAACATTCCAAACTAAACTAATCATATAGCTGTGATAATTAATGATTAATCTTTTCAGTGGATAGAGAGAACAGATGAGAAGATGAATAGCTTTATTACATCTCCACTTTGATATCAGTTATTTCATAAACATGGTACTCATGTTGAATGTTCATCAAAGTAAATAATAATGCATTTTGAAATCCTGTAGAAAAATAGATAAATGTTCCATGACCACAGGTCTTCAGGGGATGGTAGAAAGCAGCTTGCTTTCAAGGGCTAGCTACATATAATAGAAGTTCAAATGATGCACAAGAGATTTACTTGGTGACTGCGGCTTTTTCTCATAGCAAATGATCACAACCAAGACTTCAATATTCTCAAAATAGTACAGTATGGGGCATTTATTTGTGAATTTCTTAAGCAAGCAAATTCTGTTTCCCAAATTATTAATATCTCCAAGTGGTTTAGACTACTGATTGTTTTTGACTGGCTAGCCTGGCATTACAGTATGGGAAGCCTTATGAATTTTGAAAGTCTGTATTGTCAAACAAAAAGAAATAGATAGAAAGTGACTTCATTTTGCTCCCATTACCACTTTGAAGGGAGAAGCAGATCCTCTAGAGGCACCAGTCCTTCATCTCTGACTATAGCATGAGCCTAGAGAATGTGAAAAAATTATTTTTTTAACCTTAGGATAAAGTGTTGTGAAGCGAATTACACCTCTAATTTCATCCTATGCAGCATTTTCTCACTCCTATCCATAAGTAGATTTACATTAAAGGAAAGTTTTAGTTCGTGGCCGTCATCAAATGTGATTGTCCCTTCGCTGATTAGAGACCTCTGCACAGCACTTTTCCAAGAAAGGCTGGGCCTCTTAGTTTCTCAAGGAGATCCTCAGTACCTGGACACATTGACCACTTTGCTAGCTGGGGACTTCCCTGCCAGCAACATTGCACTGCAGTCGTGTACCCATTTCCACATGGAGAAATCCACATACCTGGTGCACACAAAACATATTAACTATAGTATTGTAGAACGGTTTGGGCTGGAAGGGACCTTAAAGATCATCTAGTTCCAATCCCCCTTACATGGACAAGGATACCTTCCACTAGACCAGGCTCCTCAAAGCCCCATCCAACCTGGTCTTGAACACTTCCAGGGATGGAGCAGCCACAGCTTCTCTGGACAACTTGTGCCAGGGCCTCACCACCCTCACAGGGAAGAATTTCTTTCTATTAGCTAATCCAAAATTACCAACTTCCAGTTTAAAGCCATTAACCCTTGTCCTGTCATTACAGTCTTTTGTAAAAGTCCTTCTCCAGGTTTCCTGTAGGAAGGGTGACAAGGGCCCACTTTGGGTTCACTTCTCAGGCGTGTCAAGGTCCATCTGCATGGCATCCCTTCCCTGCAGCATGTCAACTGCACCACATAGCTTGGCATCATCGGCAAACTTGCTGAGGCTACACTCAATCCCAGTGTCCATATCTCCAAATCATCATAGAGATGTTAAACACAACACTGATTTATTACTTACTAGTTCTTTTGCAGATCCACATAATGGGGGAGACAAAATTTTCTCTATCTTTGATGACTGATTAGCCAAGAGTCATGAGGAATGAGAAATGGAATACAGATACTACCACCAAAGCAAAAAGGGTGGAATTCTATAACAGGTAGCCTGAAAAGTTTGTGAAATCTCAGTCACTAAGGGATTTTAACAGCAGTCCAGGAAAAGACTGCTTTCAGTTGAGTTGCCATTGTCTAGGGGAAGGTCAGTGCAGTGAAGTGCCTCAGCATCCTTCTCTTCTGTTTTCTGTGGCTCTAAAAATTTCCTTTGCTCTGAAATATTAAAAGTACATTTGCATACAAGAGCTGCCATGCACCAATGTGCTCCAGAAGTGAGAAGCACATTGAGTAAAAGCTCACTTGACAGATTGCCTTGCCTGACTAAGAAAGCTAAATAGTTTACTGGTGACTGAAACACAGACTTTATAATCAGGGGAACAGCAAAATTCACCACAGGTAGGGATTTTGGCTACTGCAGCACTCCTTGGAGCGAGTATCTATGGAACAGCTGTAATGTGCTAGAACAAGAGTTCTGATGGGGATGAATCCCTGGAATCCTTGTAGGTGTCTTCGTACTTCCTTGTCTTGAGGAGACAAGAGCCCAGTGCCTCCACTGACACCAGTCCCAGCCCCAGCCTGGGGAAGAGACAGCAGCTCTCCCAGCAGGCACACGACAGCAGGATGCATGCCAAACTCTGTGCCCAGCACCTGGAAATGCTGAAGCACCCTAAGACTGGCCTAAAATTGACTAATAGACAGACCATTTCTCCTGTAGAACAGCATGCTTGGACCTCCACAGAATACAGCAGCAATACGATGACAGCACAGCCAGAGGAGATGCTTGGCCCCATGTCTGAGCTGCCAGCTCAAGGTCTCCCAGCACACCCATTCTGTCCCAGGCCAGAAGTGAGGGAACGGCAGTTCTCCTTTTGTCTGCCACTGCTGCTGACAGCTTTTCTCTTCAATGCAGATTACAAGCAGCCTTTTGCCCTCCCTACCTGGCTCTGATCCACGCAGCCCCTCAAAGCTCAGCCATAAAGCCCAGCCTCCCCCAGGGGAGGGGGATGTTTTGAAATGGCTCTTCATCGTTGACTCCTTGGTTCCAATGCAGAGTTCAGGTCGCAGCAGGCTCGCTTGTTTGCTTATGTTTAAAAGGAGGAAATGGAAGGAGGAAAGAAGGAGGAGATGGGACTGGAGATGCGCATACATTTTATTTTCAGGCAGAGCAAGAGCACCCTCTACAGCTTACTGCTCAGAGTACAAACAGGCTGGGAAAAGGAGGACGGCTTGCTTCTGTCCCTGTCTGCTGCAAAGAGGGGATAGGAAGAGGGAAGGCACCAACTGACCCTCAGGTCGCAGGTGTTTCCGGGCTCCTCATGGCCTTCAGGTCCTTTGCGACACTCAGATCTGTTAAGCAGGGCAACTTAGCCTGCCCAAGGCACATGTAGGCTTGCAAATGTCTCCGTAGCAGGGACATAGAGTTCAGGGAAGGGTGAAAGTCACTTTGCTTCATTGCAGTTCTGATCTGGAAAGGCATTTGTACCAGCTCCAAGGGCTGAGATCAGACCAAAGCTGGTCTAACCCTTCGATTGTTGCAGTGTTTCCAGACATAAGGTGGGCTCTCCTCCAAGAGGATCAGAAAATCCCTGGATTGTCTTGGATGTCATGAGACTTCATAGGAATGCAAAATTTCATTTGTTTATCGGAATATGGGTGCTTTTTGTCATTACTTCAAGGTTTTCTTCCTTATTGCAGAAGATAGAAGTTTGTTCTCTTTCTTAGAAAGTGAAACCAAAGAATCCTGTCTTACGAAGATCGCGAGTCGCAAAGCTGAGGGTTAGTGACAGCACCATGAAGAATGAGGAACACCACTATCAGCCTGCCCCCCCTTTCCATCTTCACTTATGAATGCAGTTTGTTATTCTCCTTGTATTAAAGATTAGATGATTTTGTGCTTAGAACAGAAAGAAAAGCCCTTCCTCTCTCTTCTATTTAACCTTGGAGATAGTGAGGAACTTCTCTTCCTAGAGAGCTTCTGTTCACCGTCACAAGAAAATACTGCTAATTTCTCAGCCCATGCCATCCGGGACACCTGCAATACACAAGAATGTGAAGGGATCTGCTGTGTTGCAGAATCCAGATCTCTGCTACGGCAGGCCGCCAAGTGGTATCCTCTCCATAAATTTATCAGCATCCATCATACAAGAATATCCTAGGTGTGATGAGGGATCTAAAATTTTTTATTACTCTATGGCAAACCCCTTTACAGCTTTTCCTGATGTCAGATGAGCACAGGGCAGTTAATAAAACAGACTAGGGTGAAGTATGGCCAATATGAGCTAGGGATGCCAGAACAGCATATTTGAATGTGGGGGGCAAGGAAGAGAGTTACATCATTTAATATTTAGTTAAATGGCACTGTAAATGTCTCTCATATCTGCAGGAGGAAAGCTGCAGAAGGTCTCCTTATTTGAATTTAAGACACTTCACAGGATTGGTCTCCAAGAAGCTGATGTTCAACCTCTTCATTCAATTCTTGCTACGAGCGAAGCTTGAAAAGATCCTACAAAAACTTGGAGACATTAAACAATGTCATCTTGGCATTTATATTCATGAAAATGTCTTGGCGTTTCCTGTTGAATCCCAGGAATTAGATATGGGGTAGGTGAGGAAAGAAGAATGGACGATCAGTAGCTTTTGGCTTAGAACAGAATTGGTATGGTTTTCAATGTTGCAACAACAAAAAGAGGTAAAATGGCACTTTCCAAAATTCTACCTCCTCACTAGGAAAGAACCAAAGTCATTTTGCCGTTGTTTTCAAGGACACTCATTCAGTCATACAACATCTCTGTGATCATCAGTTACACTCAAACATCAAAAAAAGAGCCATGCTCCTTGTCAGCAAACACCAGCATCTTGTTGCACCTGGCTACTTGTACAAAAGTCCCATAGAAATCAGTGAGCTATTTCTTGTGAAATGTTGTACCATTTCAGATCTATTTCTGAGGGGCAGGCAGGCTAATGAAAGAATAACCAAGAAACTCATTCTGTGGCTTTCCAAAGCTAGGATTTGATCCAGTTTTTCTCTCTCATCGTAATAGACCTTTGCAGACGAACTGATTGCTATTGGACTCTTCTGCAGCAGAAATATAAGCTGAATTTTGCTGAGATCTGGGGCCCATTTGGCTTCTTTGCAGTTCTGAGCCATATTATAATAACTAGAAATGACACAGCTGCACCCAGGGACTCCAAAGCTTCTAAATTCTGGAATCAGACCCAACTCATGAGTTGGCAGGTTTCATGTCCAAAACTACGAACAATCCTTGCTTCCTCCCAGCTGAAAGGATAGGTTGACTTGAAAACGGACCAGATTCATTAGGCCCATTGTTTTTCCTCCTGCATATCAGCAAGCACAGACTGCTGGCATCTGTCTTCTCTCCCAGCTGCAGAACCTCTGGATCTCAGCATGTGCTGAAAGGCCAATGTGACTCCTTTTGCACCTCAACTCTACACACACATTTTGCCTTTGTGAGAGGTCTTGAAAAGATGGACCATGCTCTCTACAGCACAGCTGCACTTGGGCTCCCATGGTAGTGCTGCGATACAGGGGTGCATCTGCAGAACATGGCAACATCTCTACATCTTCTTGAGGCCAGAAACTTCACCCACACCCTGTAGAAGCTCTTGTTCCTCTCCCACAGCAGTTCCCAGAAATGCAGAAATCAGTCCAGGAGGAATAGGGAAGATAACCTGGAAGCAGTCTTCTACTTGCTCAGGCAAAAGCACCAGGCTTTCCTAAGGGTGCTACTTGAAAAGTCAGGAGGCTGCTGCTGTTTGGTTGTTACAGAAAAAGCATTCTAAGATTCTTTCAGTGCTGTGGAGAGTCTGGAGCTGTTTCATTTAAAGCAGGTTCAAAAGTGCCCTGCTCATCTCTTGCACGGACAGCTAGCTGCTCACCCCTAATTGGTTTTCTATGCAACCTATCCCTTCAAGCAGGTGCTCTGGTCACAGACCCAGCCAGACAAAGCCTCTCATCCCAATAGGGAGCAGCCCAGACAATCTAAGCAGGGAAAAGTGCTCCTCAAACCACAGGGATCTGACTTTTCTTTTGATTAAATTCTGTGCTCTTTTTGCATAATGCCTCATTTTGCATTTCAAAAGCCAAGCACTAGGCTTTCTTCTTGCAGGTAATTAGGTGAATAAATGCCAACACATCCCAGTGTCTTTTTCAAGGCCCATAAGGAGTTACAATATTCCTGATCCCACTTTCTGAACCTCCTCATTAAAGTCAAAGGCATCCTCAGCAGTTGACCTTGAACACTTTTTAGGGCAAGTTCTTCTTGATGTATGCTTTAAATTCTTAAATTGGGTTCATGCATTGGTGATGCTTTACCCACAATTAAGCTGAGGAGCGCTTTCAAGAAGGCCATGGAATCCCAAAGCCACCATCCCCTGGTCAAGGTGAGACAGCAGTCCTGAATCCTCATCTACAAAATGTCATCTGCAAACAAGAAGCATCCTCCATCTGAGTTTCAGCACATGCCTTCAAGTAAGCCTGACATAATGGTGATGCCTCTGTGGCCTCAGCTGCTGGGGTCACAGAAAAGCATCTTAAAATCATGGGTAGCTAAACAGTGGTCAGATAAGCCTCAGTTGCAACAAGAGGAGATTGGAAATTAAAGAGAAATAAAACACTTCCAAAGGGAAAATGGGATTCCATCCATGTTTAAGCTATGCCTAATTGAAGAGGATAGTTAGGTGCAATTTCCAAAAGAAGGGAGGAAAACATGCAGGCTAAGTTTTTTACCCAAGGGCACTTCACATTACACAGTGTTTCAAAGACCATTTATTTGAGTTTGGACGCTGCAGCACTGGTTTCAAAACCAGATTTGAAAGGGTTTCCAGGCAAGTGTCATTGGCAAATCAAGGAACATCATAGCCCAGAAAAATCAGCTCAGCCTTTCTTACTCCCAACCAACAGTACACTGCTTTGGGCCAACCAGATCTTGTCTGAGATGTCTAATGTTGTGGAAATTGAGCCACTGCTGCAAATGCAGTGACAAAAAAAGTCTCTGTTTGTTCCCCATTTTGTGCAATTTTGATAGCTTCACAGCAAATAGTTGAGCAATTAGACATGCACTTTGCATGCACAATTACACATCTATACTGTCTGAGAATCTGGTTCCAGGCTAATGCTTGCCAACAGTATCAGGCCATTGGTATTTGATCAGGATACACTGTGGTATATACTGAAGTGGTATGTCTCACTTCTATATAGATGGTTTCTTTTAAACGTCCCCATCCAAACAGCAGCATTATGCACTCCCTGCAGCCCCCATTGTCCTAGAGCTAATGCGTCTCTTGGTCACCCAAGGCAAGAAATCTCACTCCAAAGCCAACTTACATGCTTCAAAATGTTGCCCTCATTTCCTTAATCAAACTGGTGATGGGTTTGGATATGATTTCTTCAGTCTGAAGACCGTCCTGTCATGGCCACGTGATCCTCATTTTGCATGACATTTTTGCTTGCACAAACAATCCTTTGTATGTGCAAAAGCTCACATTTGTGCTTGCCAGTCAAGCAAGTCATTGTCTGCTTGGCCTGCCTTTGCGCCTGCAAAAATTCTAGGGCAAATGCAAAGACTGGACAGAAGAGCCTTTGGGACTCCTGATTTTCTTAGCAGCCAAAGCCAAACACATTTCTAAGTCTCAACAACCTCATCGCAGTGAATGCAAGCACACACCTATCCATCCCGGCATAAAGGCCGAAGTCGTGGTCCTGTCCAAGCTGATGACAGCCCTGTCTCTGATTTTTGAGAGATGCCCAAATTTCCCTCCTGTTGTGTTTTTCTTCCAAGTCTCCCCTCAGCAGAAATGATGCTCCTCAGCTGTGTGTGCTGTGCAGCAACGGAGGCAGCCGCATGACCTAAAGTAATTAAGGCGCTGAGTGCTCCGACCGGCTTGCTCTCGCATTCTGTTTGGTCACAAAAGGGCAGTCATGGACCGTTTCGACCGAAAACAGACCTGAACACAGAGACTTCATTGTCCCAAGGCCAGAAGAGATGGCTGCTGGGAAGAATCTGAAAGGCATAGGTTTTGGTATATATGTTGCTTTTCCATGAAACTATATACACTTTTGCAAATTATAAGCCGTTTCCTGTCCATGTTCCAGCACTTTGGGCTCAAATTAAAATCTCCTTAAAATTGGACCAGCAGGAGGGGGAAGGAGGAGGAGGTGTTTGCTGGAGTTCTTGAGCAAATGGGAGGAATTTAAGGTCTTGTCCTCTCTAATTCCTCCCCTATAAAGGAATGTACTTCACCAGGTTGCAGCATACTGAAATAAACTTGGCAGTGGTAAGCGAAGCAATGTTTTCCTTCAGGTTTTTAATACTTTTGGCTTGGACTACATTCTCACTGCTTCTTCCTATTGCATTCTCCTGCCTTTCCATCAGGTGCCACTTAGCACACTGGCCATTTTGCCCAGGGACACAGCAATGAAAGAAACCCTTCCACCAGGCTATGAGTTTTTGTTCCCCTTTGCCACTGGCAACCAACAAGTCTCCAGGCAGGAGGAGCTGGCCAAGGGATAGGCAATGTTTTATATACTTCTTGCATGGAGCTTGCTTGCATACCAGTTACAGCCTGGCGTGCCTGTATCCCCCTGAGGGCTGAGAACATCTGGAAACATTCACAGTCCAAGCACAATCTGGACAAAGTCCAAAATTGAAGGGAAAACAAACCAGGGAGCCCGGGAAGTCAGCAGTGAGGCTCACTGAGGCACACCAGGGACTTGCCTCTGATGTCTCTGCTCCAATCTCTGCTGTGTGATGGGAGTACTTTGGGGTGAAGATACCCTCCTGTCTGCTGACCCTACATTGTGCTTATTGGCCATCTCCAGGGGTCCTCTTATCAGTGCAAAGGATCTGTCTCATGGGCTCCTTTCCTTTCGAACTCAAGAAGGAGTCGGTGTACCAGTCTCAAACTCAGTATTCACACATTTCAAGCCTTGATCTTTTCCAAGCTGTTAAAACTGGTGCCTGTTTCCCTGGATCAGGTTTTGCAGTGCATCCTGGGTGCCTTGAGAGAGCATACAGCCTCACTGAGACACAGACATGTGCTTCAGCTCCCAGGAGAGAACTGTTCTCTCTAACACCAGTGCTCAGCCATGGTGGTGCCACCTTCAACCAGTAGAAAGAGCCCACCATCTGCCAAAGGTCAATTTGGGCCACGCATTTCACCCAGTGACCTGAGGCTGGTGTGATGCCCTGAGGAACCAGTCTGTCTTTGCTGACATTTCTCTGGAGGGATGTACACCAGCTTGCTAAATTGACCCTGCTGTGGTGATTGAAGTGTTGTGCAGGCAAAGCGTTCAGTGCCAGCTGGCTGTGACAGTGCTGAACTCAGCATAAGATAACTCACTGTACTTATGACGTGGGTTATGTGGACCATATTCAGTTCTATGTCAGCTCTAGACATGTGGTTTAAAAGCTGAAACTCAAACAAGTGAGGGAATCAAAGAAAATGGTTTGCTGTAGAAGAAAGTATGGACTTCATGCTTTTTTCATGATAGTCGTGTTTAGAATGAAAGATCTTAAGGTCCTTTCTAACTCTAACTATTCTATGATTCTGTGACTCTATAATGCCATACCAGAGGCAGCTATGGATCAAATACATGCATGATTTACAGCCCAACATGTGTTCTCAGTCCAGATTTCCATTCAGTATTATAGAAACCAGGAACAGTCTTTCTAGGTGTATCCTTGGTGGAGAAAGATAGTGGGGGAAAAAAAGTGTGGAGAAAACTTTTGGATTATTTTCTTTGGGTTCTGTTCCATTCCAAAAATGACAAAGACAGGAGGCAGGCTGTTAGTATGTTGGTTTGCTACTTGAATTGGAGTTTGAGTGTCCTACAAGGCAGGCAGCACAGCTGTGATCTTATCCCACCTCAGCTGTTTTAAGTTCAAATGCAAATTTTTTAATTTGCAGATAGTTCAAATACACTTCAGAGGACAGGCAGCTGAACCTATGTCCTTCCTCCTGGAGGAGGGAAACTGATTTTGCATTGCTTGATGCCTACAAGCATTTAAACTATCTCTACCAGCTGCTTTTGGGCCACCTTGTTGCTCTGCTTGTCCTGTCCACAATCAGCAACTTGGGATGTAGCATGTAGTTTCCCTTGCTTTGCACCTCGCTGCAACCTGATGCATTACTCAGTCCCAAGGGAGTTAATAGCTGTGCTGTGGTGTTGTGAGTTTTTTCCCCATAAAAGCAAAACACAAAAGCCTACATTGAGAGGCCTATCACAGACAGGTGTATTTTGTCTCTCTTAGGGTGCTTGGAAAAAAGTACTGAAGAGGCAGATTTTTTGCCTAAGCAGGGGAAGAAAGGGAGGCAAAAAGCCCTGGGAATGCCCTTTTGTTACAGTTGGTTTATATTTCCTATTTGAGTGGACAAAATAAGGTAACTTTTGGTACAGCATTTAGGGGTTTTCTAGTCAAGATGGTTAAGTATTTTTTGAAACCAATGCAAATAGGGTTCCCCTTTGGCTTTTCAGCAATTGTCAACCTCAAATCCTAAAAGTAACAGTGGATTTTAAGTGTGCAGTTGAATTTAGCCATGCAATTCTCCCCATTTTCCAGGATAAAGCCTGATCTGATGCTATAGAAGGAACTTCTAGATATTTCAGTAGAGGTTGGAGACGAGTGAGATTTAAGCTGATTAGATCTGTTCTAAGGCTCTGGAGACCTACTATCAGTCAAGGCAAAATCTGCTGCAAAACCAAGCTCAGTTTGTAGACAGGGAAGTCAGCATCTACAGAGGTTTATGCAACCTTTCTTCTTTCATTCCTGAAAGGTGACAAATCCTTCCAGTCTCAACAATTTATTCTCTATTCATTGATCCCAAGCTTTCCTTTACTAGACATCAAATGTCTCTGTATTCCTCTATATGCTCTTAATTTCTGGTAACAAACAAGCAAAACACTAGTAGATACAAATATTGACGTTACCTTACTCCTGATTCTCCTGAGTGGTGAAACTCCTTTAATATAGCTCCCTTTCCTCACGGAAGAGGAGCACACTTTGAATATACCAGGTTCCAACCCACAAGAGGGTTTTATGAGCTGGCAGCAAGAGCCTGAAAAGCGACTCCAAGATGCGCCTTTGTGAATACTGCCACTGAAAGCATCTCAACTGAAAAGCCTTCATATGAAGACCTTCATTGGAGCAGCCAGAGGAGAATGCTGGTGTCTGAGTACAGTCTGAGGAATCAGCAAATTCATTTGAAATTCAGATGCCAGTACTAAGACACATATGGAAACAGGCCTTACCCTCTCTAATCTAGATGATCATGGGGATCAGGTTCCTTGCAGGACCCAAACCTCAGACAGACAGGGGATTTAGGCAATGGATGACCTTGAAAATGCTGCAGCATAAATCACCATGCAAACCCAGGAGGGTGGGTCTGTTTTCCCCATATAAATATTTAAACAACACTCATTTTTTCTAAGTGATAGATGACAAGCAGGTGGCCTGAAAACTGAAAATATTCTGCCATTTGTTCAGGGAGCTTTCTACACAGGTTTTGCATTTACTTCTTTATCTATTTATTTATTTGTTGGTGGTTTGCCATGTTATTCTCCAAGGCTAGGAGTTGGTTTTGGAATCTTTCCTGGAGAACAGTACTCCTGCTCTGGGATTGCTTCCTAAGACTGGTTTTGATTTTAAGCGAGCAAGATCTAATTTCCCTGCTTTGCTCCAAGCTACCTTGCAGACCATGTTTTGGCCCAGACCCTCAGCGCTTGCTCCATGGTCAGAACTGTGCTGATTTCATTAGTGCATGAGTACAGCCAGATACAACCAGCCCAAAAGGCCCAATATCTTTTCTTTGACATTATGGAGCAACAGGTGCCCAGTAAAGAATATAAGGGCCAGGCAACGGCATGCTGATGCTTCTCTGGAGCTCTCTCCCATGCTCTGGCGATCAAAGACAATAGCTTTGTGCTCAAAAGCTCTTTATTTACCCAGTTAGCTTTTGAACAGACCCCAACTTTTAGCATTCTGTGGCAAGGAGCACATTTGGTTAACTTTTGGGAATTTGGCGGGTTTATATTTGTTTCCTTGCTCATTTACATCCTTCGTACTTTACCTGTTTTTATAGTTGTCTATTAAATTCTCCCTTGGCCACCTGGTTTCCCAGCTGAAGGGTTCTAGTCTGCTTATTTCTCTTATGAAAGTTCTTCTCAGCTTCTGACCACCCCAGTCAAAGAACCACAAGACGTAAGTATGAAATCCATCACTAAGTCCTACCGCCAGACGGGTCTGAGATGTGAGGCAAGGCTGTTCGTACTTCCACTGTGGCAAGGTTTGTATCTGTACATATACAACACATCTCTATCTAGTGCAAATATATTATAAACGTGATCTCAGTGGTTTTACAATATAGATAAGAACTGGAGGGAACAAGGCAAGATACAAATCACAAGGCAGAGGGCAAGATATTTTCGCAGATTACCTGGTGACTTCAAACTCTATTTGCAGGGTAGGTTAACAAAACAAATACCAAAGATATATATTATCTGAGCACTAATGGAGCCATCCACTAAGGGCATTTCCCAGACCTAAGCACGTTTTAAGAGTAGGTGAACAGTACTGTAAAAGCACTCTCCACAGAATAAAGTGGTGCTGGGACAGGGCCTGGAGAGAGACCGGCAGGGAGCAAGCAGTTCATGAGCTTCAGTCTGTCCTAATTTAATTGTTCCCCCCCTGTGTTAGCATGAATAATAATAAGATAACATGGCAGGAGGGGAGAGGGAACTACTGGCAAGGCTGGTGACAGGCTCCTAAGGATAGTGTATGCAATTATCTGAATGAGTTAAGACTGAAGCCAGAGATAACGAGTACAACTAAATGAGCAGAGATGAGATCAGGCTGATGTCATTCACCTCAGGCAAATTTTGGATGTCTCTCCAGGCGGAAGTTTAACTAACCAACACAGTGGAAATAGGAAATTAAAAACAAGCCTCTGAACCATGAATTTCACCACTGAGTGTTAACACAACTCTCTCCCCAAAGCCAAGGAGGCCAAGTGAGGGAGAAAAGATCAGATTCCCATTTATCTCAGATCTATCTCCGGGTCCCCAACAGAACTTTGACATGGTTGAGTGACTTCTGATGAGTCACTTCCCTTCAGCCTCCTCTCCCAGCTTTCTTTCACCTTGTGTAGTTAGATGCTGGGCTCATGGAAGTAAGGCAGCTCCCTCTCCAGTGGTCAGATCTAACAGTCCTCATATTTGCCAAGGCTCCAGCAATTGTGCTAGCCATTTTTCTGAAGCGTTAAGCACCACTTGACAGCAACAGGAGTCAGAGAGACTCAACAAGCTTTCAAAACAAAGCCAGAGGAGAAAACTGAGCTACTGCTGCCTTTTCCTTTTTTTGCCTTTTTCAGTGGAAGCATGTGTATTGAGAGTGGAGCTGCTGACTGGTCTCCCAGTGGCTGACAGTGTAGCCATTGGCCACTGATGCACAAAGTTGTTTTTTTCTTTTATCTCACCAGCCATGTTTATAGATTTGAAAAATGCTCTCTACAGTCTGAAATGACTGCCTCATGCAGCTTTCTCAATCTTTAAGATTTTTATAATGTGGAGCCAATCCAGTGTCTAGACCAATAATGATAGTCCCCATCTCAGCCAAGCCTTTTCCTAATTGTCCACAGGGCTGGCGAGGAAATATAAACATTCATACAAACAGCAACATTACTAAAAAGGCTTTGACCAGCTGGCATCTTTCCCTGCCAGTCCTGGGGCAGCTTCTTACTGTATATTTCCTAGAGCTCAATCCAGACTGGTCTTAAAATAGCCCAAATTATGATGGTTCCTTGAAAAAGAGAGAGTTTCTGCAGAAAATGTAAAACTTGCCTTCTGATTCTGTCCATCAGGTTAAAGCTTTGTTACTCTTTACTCATCTGTACACCCCTCAGCTTCTTTTTTGACACAGTATAGCAGGGTCAGGGTTTTGGGGTGTCTGTTGGGAAGGCTTAGCCTCCTCATCCTCCATCCTCCTCCCACATTGATGAGGCTTCAATTGCACAGGTTGGAGCACCAGAGCCATGGGGTGTCCCAGCATCAGCTGTAAAGTGCCTCTGGTCCCATTTAGGGTCTGCAGGTGCTGACATAGTGGACAAATATTGTCTCGATAGAGGGTAATCAGTGTTGGAGGAAGCTTGGCTGTACCACCAAGGCATGTATCTATGTGATCTGTTTCTTATACTGTATTCGGCGCCAACAGCACCTCCTGAGGAGGTTCTATCCTTTGTTTACAGCACAGCTTGCTTCCACTTCCCTCCCCAGAGAACCACCCTGCAACCTGGTGATTTTCTTTCTCGTCCTTATTCCACAGTTTCTTCAGCTCATTTCTGGATTTTTTGATCATCTGTCCTCCCACTTTGGTTTTGCACCTTTGTCAAAACCATGCTCAAGGCCAAGTGCCGTGATCCAGGTACGACCTGTACCAGCAGCCCTGACAAATCCTTCCCTGAATGCCTTCAACACTGAGATGCTTACAAAATTTTTTAGGAAACCTTGAGACCAAAGTCTGTGCCTTTGTGTTTATCTCTCTATGTACACCTATTTTGTCTTGCTTGAGACTATAAACTTGTTGGTATGGGAACTTACCCTTAAATTTGTTGTCCAAATAGTACCAGGCAAAAGAAGAAAGGAGTGACACAGGGGATGACTCAAGTTCCTCAGTGTTCCTTCCAGATCACTGAAATTAAGAGCCCCCAGTCTGCCCATATCTTGCCCTTATTGGAAGCACCCCACCTCACCAGCCTAGACCTTGTGTACCTCATTCCAGTAGGGCCTAAACTTCATTCGAAGTCCAATTCAAACTACAGTTTGTGGCATTAAATGGGAGTTAAGTACTGAGCAGGCTTTATGCAAACTCTGGGCAAAGAGAGAGGTTTTACCGCAAAGGCATTATCAGAGATTGCTGACTCAACCACTGCAGCACCTCCTTTTCAATTGCATGAAAGCTGCAGGATCCAGACTCCAGTGTCTGGGGGCCAGGGGCTTCAGGGTTTTGATTAGGGCTTTGTCCCCTTGCAAATTACCCACTGAAGACACAAGCAAAGCTGTGGGCAGTCATGTAATCGGAGGAATTTTACTGCAGCCAGGTTGGGTTTTAAAATAACATGATACCATGCAATGAGCAGCTGCGGAGCAGCACTAGAGAGAGTGCCACTCTAAGCCTTGCCCTCTGGGAGCCAGCAGCAGAGCCAGGAAATAAACCCACACTTCCCAAGACCCAGACTAGCGGCGGAGCCACAGAATCATTCCTTTCCCCCTCTTGCAATCACAATTGCCCCACCCAAGGGCCTGCAAGATCCCTGGCATAGCAGGACCCTGCAGGCAGAGCAGGCTTCCAAAACATCCCTGCCAGAAAGACTGAAGTGATGCTGGGACTTGTCCCCATGGCTTAGTAAGGGCTATTGCTGCTACCCAAGATGTAATTCTTCTGCAACTCTGTGCCATGCTTACTGGCAGACCCCAAGGAAGCTGCAGTTGCTTCCATCTTCCAAGTATTCAGCTTCCTTTCTGTTGTGTTTTTGACCCTCAGACTGAGCAGTAACTGAAAACATTGGTGTTATCAGCTCTGTTCCCAGGCAGGAAATCAAAAATACAGCACTGCACCAGCTTCTAAGGAGAAAAATGACTGCTACTGCTGAGCCCAGGACACTTTCTCAGATACTAGAAACTCAGGGAGTCTGGGCTCCTCCACCCTGTACAAAGATTCTTTCCACACCACTAAAAAAAAAATGCAACCATCCCACTTCATCTGCATGTCTAGAGAAGGAGTGCCTCAGTCCTGCATGCCATCACATTGTCAATGTCATGAAGAAGCACAATTGGAAGTTAAAATGAATGGTACTCTGGAGAAGAAAGAATCAAGCTGGGCAAGTCCATTGGAAAGAGCTTGTTGGCAGTCACTATGTATTTTCTCTGGTTCCTGACAATCCCTTGGAAACAACCAGGTGCTGGGTCAATGCAATGCCAAGCATTCACTCTGCAGCTGAACTTAAGTGGAAGTGGGCACCAAGTATACACCAGTAAGCAATGTCCACTGTGCACGGCCCTTTCAGGACCTCACATAAAGCAAATAAAAACATATGCCACCATATCCAAGTGAAAGAATGTTGCACGGAAAGCCTATTTCCAGGTATTTCTGATCTCCAGACCTTGATTTTGCAAGCAGAGCACTCTCTTCTCTTCATTTTTTTATTTGGTGTAATATCAGCAGAATTCCTTCATGCCTCTGTTACTCAGAGGATTGTATCAGCTCTTCTAACCACATCACTGCACCAGGAATGTGTATTCAGCTGGATATTCAGTGCAAACCCCATGTCTTTTGCATAGTCACCATCTTTGGGAGAACATATTTCTTTTTTTCCAATTTGCCTTTCCTTTTTTTCATAGATATGTGCATAGATATATGCATGTGTCTCTGTTAAAACTCACTTTCAAGTGCAACTAGCTACCACTGTTCAGCTGGTTATTAGCAGCCAAGGAACTGCAAACCTGTGATAAGGACAACAATGCCAGGGCACTCAAATGAAAGAGTTTCTCATCTCTGCCACATAGCTCCCTAGAAGTTCAGGTCTTTCAGATCGCAACCTGGTTCTCTAGGCTACTAGGGGCACTGGTACTATAGAAACAAAACAGGTGGGTGCCTAGATGTTTGGAGGCTTGCCAAGCCAACAAAATTAGCTGAGTCATGCCACAATTTAAGCCAAGAACACATAACATCTAAATTCTTGAGAAACTCTTGTATTCCCAGCCAGGCATTCAGGGACCAGGAAGATGCAACTTAATGCTGCAACTTTCCTAATAAAACCTACCAGACCTAAACTGGGTCTGCATTGCTCCCACAACAAGCATCCTCAGGATGGTAGGTCCACAAGTGGACTGAATACTGAGGCCCACATACAGCTTTTAGGTGGACTATAAATCTTAATCTAAAAAGGAAAACTGAATGTGAAGTACAACCCTCTCTCTTGTGTTGACAGTGCTCTTTATTTAGGATAAAAATGTCAAGGTTTCCCAGCTCCATAAATCCTTTCTGTTTGTAAGGACAAAAGGAAAATAACGCACATTAAGCAGATCATAAACTGCTCTAGGCATTGACTCCACACAAAAGTTCTCACTTTTGGAGCATGATGTCGTCAGTTTGGCCCAAAGATCACATGAATTCCCAGGCCCACATTTCTCCTCTCCTTTTTGTGTCAGCAATAACCCAAGAAGCAAACTCACATTGTTCCATTCCCCAAAGACTGCAGAGGAAGCCAGAGGAAGGGCAGAGGTGTTTCTTCTCCAAGGCCAGAGAAAGCTCCAGAAATGTCATTCTTCAAGGGAAGTCAGGATGGTAGGGGCTTGCAAAGGGAGAAGAAAGAAGACAACTGCTTTGTGACAAACTTGCCATAGCTATTCTCTGCTTGCAAACTTGTGCCCAGCCTGTCTGGCCTAGGCAGGACTTTCCTGCAGTGATATTTCATTATCCGTGCGCACTGGGTGCTGCAACCCTGAATCATGGGTCACCTAGTTCTGGGGACACCAGACTGAGGTTGAGCAGGTCCATTCTTCATTAGACCACAAACCATTTTAAAGAATGTAAATAAATCCCATTTCTACTTGTAAACTGCAGATAGTATTTCTTTTCAGACCTTCTTTGCCTATTAAATTTATAATCCCTTTATGGCCAGGACTATGTCCATAAAATACTCCACACATGCATGCCAAATTTCACATAGAATTATTTAGGTTGGATTTTTAAGATCTGAGTCTAAACATTAACCTATCACTGCCAAGCCTACCACTTAGCCATATCCCTAAGTGCCACATCTACACATCTTTAAAACACTTCCAGGGACAGAGACTCCACCATTTCCCTGTGCAGCTCGTTCCAATGTTTGACAACCTCTTAAGTGAAGAAAGTTCTCCTAATATTGGTTTAATATCCAGCCCTGGCACAACTTGTGGTCATTTTCTCTTGTCCTATTGTTACCTGGGAGTAACAACCTCCTTTCAGGTTTCCCCTGAACCTCCTTTTCTCCAGGCTATAAAACCCTATTTCCATCAGCCACTTCTCACAAGACACTGGACGCATGAACCCCACCACTTCTGACATGCTCAGTCAGAGTAAAAAAGGTACCTTTGTACTAAGAGTTTGGCAGGAAGCCTTTGCCATAAAGTGTGAAAGAAAAATTGAACTCACGGCCTGGAGCTGCAGCAAAATACTTGAATTGCTTTGCTACCGCATTCCAGCTGGAAATAGCAAGTTACAAAGTAGGAAAAAAAAAAAAAGAGCAATATCTGTTCTAGTCTGTGTACATGTTTGGAAAAATGTAACCCATAGGTCTTCAGCAACTGCAACTCCATCTAAAGTAGCAGTGATGTAGGCTGTGTTAGTTCTGAGTCTACTGGAGCTCTTAAAATGCTATGGTGAGCAGCAAACTGGGACAGTCATCCCTAGAGCCAACAGCAGGAAATTAAATCTGACACCTTTCTGGATATAAAATGCAAATTTTGAATACTGTACCCTCACTTCTAGAATCATTTTATTGGGACTGCAGCAGATTTTCCATCCTTTAAAGTCTTCAGAGCAAGACTGGGCCCATATTCAGGTGACGTCCTCTTGTGCCTCGTTTAGTCATCAGACATGCCATGCACTCAAAGGAAAACAAGAAATTTTGGTTATTTTCTCTCCAGAACTCCAAAATCATTTGACTCCTATGCAGCCAGTGAAGGGAGATAGTCATGAAAATGAAGTTAGCTTCCTAAAACCGTTTGCCTTCAGTTGCTTGTGGCCACTTTCCTGCACAACAGGCTTTGGCTTCACATCAAACTGGTAGCACCAACAAAAGAATCAGAGAAAATTCTCAGGGGTTTGGCTTATCTGCCACATGAAGGATTCATCTTCATAATTACCCTTTCCAACCTCACTGCTCATGGACCACTGCACAGAAAGCCTTTGGGAGGAATCAAGTAATGCCATGGAGAGTTTCAACTAGATAACTGGCAATCAGACAAAACTTAGTCTGGGGAGTTTCTGCTGGGGTTACATCTTTGAGTTTTTAGCCAGCTATGACAGGCAAAGGGACAAAATCAGATTAGTTGCTTCCCTCTTCTGTGGGATGAATGTATCCAACAGCTCCCTGATCTGTCTCCATTGGGGACAGCCCCTTTTCTCCATCACTTCATCATGCACAAACCATAAAAGATTGCCATTTGTCTTCAGCAAAGAAAGGGTTAAGCAGGGCCAAAAGTGCCTTGAAAACAGACTGGAAGTGTAATCTTTGCTTATAAATCATGCATTCAGTCCCAGAACATGCCTTTAATCCTGTAATTACATTCAGGACTTGGAGTTTCAGTTAAGGAAATACGAGCTCCTCTCCAACTGGCACAGGAGCTGACCTTAAATGATATGTTAGCTTCCCAAAATGGCCACAGAGCCCCATTGCTTCCAGCATCCCATTCCTGGGCAACTGAGCAGGGAGGAGCACTCATCAGGCTGTGTCACCATTGGGTCTGCAAAACTCACCCACAGGGTCCCTGCCTCCAGCCACCAGTTCCCCAGGAGAGATCTGCAGGCATTCAGCTTGGCTTTGCAGCTGCAGCTGACAGGAGTCCAGATCCCTGGTGGCTTGTGAGCACGCAGGACCTCGGATGTTTGCAGCAGGGCAAGGGGACCACAGTTGTTGATGGAGCATAGCATCACCTCTTTTACAACTCTCCTACTTTTGTGGGCACAAACTGTCCCCACAACCCCCAGGGAATGAGCAGTGATCAAGAGAGGGGCGAGAGCAACAAGGTAGATCTCTTTCTGGTCCCAGCTCTGCTTCTGCACCAGACTCTCCCTAGGAGAAGGATGATGTCTGTCTCCAGTCACTGCATGGCTGCAGCAGGCAGTATAGCTCATGAGACCATGTAGAAGATGGCTCATAGTCAGGGTGCTTCCTGCACCTCTCAATTCTAACAAAAGACAAAGTCCTTGGTTTTCCACCATGGCAGCGATATGTGCAGGGCAAGGCAGCTGGCCAGCCATGCACAAGGCCAGAGCAAGGCTCCAAGGTGGTGTTGTCTGCAGTTTCCAGACCCAACTAGAACAGATCAGATACTGCACAAGTAACCCCACAGGGCATAGCTCGCAGCACTGACACCTACTCGGAAAAGATCAGCGCAGACTAGGAGTATTCCCAGGAGGAAGATTGGACATGGCTTCTCTTCTCTGTAGGGAAAAAGAGTCTGGGTGCACAAAAACATACTGCAACATTTGCCTGCAGGGCCCAAGTCTGTTCCTTAGTCCCTCTTAGTATCCCTACAGGCTCAAAAGAGGACCTGCAAGATGTCTGCAGGAGCCTGAAGCTAGACCCAATGCCACTGAATGGCAATTTCCCCTTCCAGTGTGCAGAGACATGTGCAAGGAGCTGCCTTAAATGGTGGGGTGGTCACCCGCCTTTGAAAGATGTAGAGCAGCAACTGTGCAACCAAAGGTTTGAATTTATTCCCAGGGCATCTATATTATAATGGCAGTATGAACCCTTGCTCCCAGCTGGTCTGCCCTGGAATAATAAATTACCTGAGCTAAAGTTTGCTGAAAATTTAGGAGAGCTTTCAGTTTCCATTAGGAAGTGAAGCAGAATTGCTTTCTCCTAGACCAATTCAGTCTTTCCTAGGGTATATGACAATGTGTCATTTCCAAGGCATCTCAAATGGACAAATGAAGCACAGAGCTAGTATCTCCAAAGAGTGGCTGGCAAGATACCGCAATAAGCAGATGTTCTGCCAGCCCCTCCTGAATTTCTGGAGCTCTTCATGTAGTAAACAAGGTTATCACATTGCAATGAACATCCAAGATCTCTCTGGATTGGATCCATTTTCCATCCCCTTCATGGGAGTGATTCAGAAGCTGGATGATTCATTAGCGGCTGCTGGCCAGGGCTTGCAGCAGCAGCACGCCTCCTGGGTTTTTATGGGAGCAGTTGCATTGTCATCACTGCAGGAACACTGGTGCAGTTCAGTTTACAGCTGCCTCACTGCTGCCCTCCAAGAATCCTCACTTGGAAGATCTGGCCTTCCCCTTATGTTTGCTTTGTCAAGCATCTAAAGGGCAGGGAATGCCAAAGGCAAAGCTGGACCTGCAGACCATGGTCTGTTGTTGGTGACAAATAGTAGTCTCGAATGTCACTTTGTAAAGAATGTGCTCATAGTTCCCCTTTGAATCACATGTGTACTCTTCACACTGAGCAAGGAATTCAAATATTCACACCCCTCTCCCAAATACCTACAACATCTGCAGGGGTGATCTGACCATCTGGCTGAGGTCAGATGAGCCCTGTAGCAGAGGCTATCACTGTCCTATCCAGAGTCTGTAGGTATTATGCATTTCATTGTTTTTACCTGTTGAGACACCACAACAGCCTGTTGGCCTAGATGGAAAACCAAGTTCCCAGGCTATTCTGCTCTGGAAATGTAATGAAATCAGTAAGGGCAGAGGGTAACACAAGCAGCTCAGTGCTGGTTGGTGCAGTTCCATGTAACTGGCTGTTGAAGTGATATTTGGTTTTCAAATTTGCCATTGAAAACACTACTTGCAATTGATCCAGTTTATATCAAATTCTTGAGTCACAAAGTCAAACTAAGCCACTAGGAATTTACTCCCTTCCTGTTAGGAAGCCTGAGCACAGTAGTTCTGCAAGGATCCTGAATTTCTGAATGCATGATAATCTTCCAGCTTTGCTCATAGTCAGGTAGTTTCTTGCTTGAAAAAGCCTCCTTCAGTTTTTATAACCCATCTCCCCAAATACTCTTTCATTTCCTCCCTCTTCCCATTGCAAAATGTTGTCATCTATACTTGCTCTGTGTCTTTTCAGCAACACATGGCTGATAGCCTTTGAGGCTTGGCTCCCTCTCTGAATAAGCTACACAGCCTTATTCAGAGTAACATCTCATTATTTTTGAGGCCAGAAGTATGTAATCTTGCCCAAAGCACTGGATAAGTCTTTTATTTTATGCACAGAATACATGACACTAAGTTTTATCATGTCTAATTCCTTCTAAACCCATGTATCTGGTGACAAGGCAGATCCATTCAATTTAGTACAGGAAAAGGAAGAAAGAGCAGCCTTTTCTTTATTCTAGGCTCTCCATCCTATAACTGCTGCTCCCACAGAATGCATTTTAACAGGTTAAACTGCCTGCCATTAGTGCCCTGTGCTTCTGGGAAAACAGCACACCACCATATCAATTTTAGATTGTCAAGCTTCAGCTGCAGTGGTATGGCAGGACTATTGTAGAACTGATTTCTGTGACCAAATGGATGTGGTGTGGTTGAATCTGGCTTCAGAAATCACAGCTTTCCCACAAAACTCCTCCTCTTATCTCTAGGTCTGGTGTGAGATTTTAGCACAGAGAGTTCCAAGACGAGAGGAAGTGAGCCCCACATAATGGGATTTTTTTGCCATGCATTTTGGGAAAGGCTGAACCAAGAAAAAGAAGAGCTAGGACTCCACACACTGACTCGCAGGCAGGAGTGGAAAATTGGCTGCAGGGCAAGAACCATTGGATAATTCTCAATGGGATCCTTTCTAAGCGGGAAGGAAGTTGCTTGTGGAATACCACAAGGATTAGCACTGGGCCTGCACAGCTTTTAATTATTTATATTGTATAAATTAGAGCTGGGGAGTACTTGCAGGGGAAAAAACCCTTACTTGGCAAAACAAGTCTTCCTCCTCCAAACCCAACTTTCATTCTCTTTCATGCCTACTCTCTCCCTTCTCCCTTTCAGCCCTCTACTTGCTATCATTACCCACCCCTTTGCTTTTATTTTTCTTTAAGATCGCATGACGTGATGCTATGGGCTGATACAGTCTATATGCATTACACTCCACCAGTCTCAGAAAAAGTCACAGTCAAGGCTGTGCTGGCATTTTGACTGGTAACTTGTTTATTGACAATCATTAGCAACATATAATTTGTTAGATGCTTGCTGCAGCAAGGCACCATGCTTTCCTGTAACAGGAGAGAGTTCCTACCCCAAAGAGCTAAGGAGCCAAGTCTAGGCAGGAACCTCACACTGCAGCTGATCTCTGTCCCAAGTACATCACTAGTTATGTTCTCATGGTACCTTAACATGACACAGACAAGACAAGAGTTTTACTTATTGCTGCCAGGCCAGCCAGAAAGTAATGCAAGCCCAACCCTGCAGGCATTGAGGAAAGTGGGTCTGGAGGTCAGCTATATTTCATGCTCAGTGTACCAGAGGCTAATATTTTGGATATGGGTAGTGCCTAGGCTGAGTGGAACCAGTCCTAGGGAGCAAGGCGTTCCCAGACTTGTTATGCCAAAACCTTTGGTGTGGTGACACCTGGGAGGCAACAGAGGACAAGCCCACTTTATGGCATCATCTCTCCCACACTGTTGATTCCAGGGTGTGCAGAATGAAATTTCTATCATTTTCAGGGGGCATTTTTTATCTCCACTCCCATTGAAACAGAGACTTGGCCTTGTTTTTTAATTAAACTAAGGTCTAGGAAAGTCAACTCCTTTGCTTTGTAGGGATAGAACCTGAGCTTTTCTCTAATGCTATCCTACCTCAATGGGTCAGATGTCTACAGAGGTTGAGAGCTAAACATGAGCCACCTACAGAATCCGATTTCTAGCATTTGCTCTTTTCTTTCTTAACTGAAGCAATAAGCAGTGAGCAAGCCAAATCAATCTGGAGCTTCACAAAGTGAATACACAATTGGGAGGAAAATCAGGAGCTATGAATTCCGCAGTGAAGAGGAGTCATCTGAGCACTCATCTGACTCATCTTGCATTTTCCCAGCAAAGCTTTTTATTTTTCAAAGGGCTGAACAAAAACACATGAGATGGAGGTACACAGCCTCAATTTAGGGGCACATGAGCTGCTTTCTTCAGATAAGATTAAAGAAATAAACATTCAGCCTGGGAATAACTCCACCAGCTCCTACACAGTCACACCGAAGTCTGAACCTGATTCACAGAACAGAAAAAAATCCAAACTAACAACAAGAAGGTTAAATAGCCAAAGAAAGTGAGAAGAATGGAATGGGAAACCCAGTCGGTGGTTTCACTTATGTCGTGAACTTATAGCCCTGAACCCTGAGCCCACAACATAAGCACAGACATTACAATAGAGGTATTTCAAAGCATTGGGATCTTTGGCAGTCAAGCTTAATTCTGTCTATACAGCCTCCACCAGAGCCAAAGGGGATCACTTTCATAGCTAGGATGGCTAGGATCAGATGAGGACTGAAGTTTGGGGTTGCTTGTCCCTATGCTCTAAAGTCACTCATCCAGCAGCAAAGCAGGTAGAAAGAGACAGGGTAGAAACAGATGTTCCCCTCAAACAGACCTTTCCTGGGAAAGGCAAATTTACTGAGGCAAAAGTTATTCTGGCCCCAGTATGTTCTTAGTCAATGAAATATTGGCACTTCCACTCACAGAAATAGAGATTTCCATCCCAAACCGGTGTGCTGATATCCTTTCTCTGATGGCACCCAACACTTAATGTCTTAGAGGAAAGCAATAAACTACCACAATGCACCTGGCCCATTTTATGTGGCTGAAAAGAGCAGAGGAAGGGGCTAATTCCTTCCTGGCTCCCAAAATGATCCCGCCACTGATGCCTGAGATCTCATTACTTTCCTCTCTCCTTGCCTCGTTTCAAATGTTTCTGAAACAGTGTTTATCCTGCCACAATGCTGAACTTGCAGCAGGACTGCTGGGTTGAATAAAGCAAATGGTCTCTTGTCTACGTTCGCCCTAGGCATGGAAGCCTCTCAGATGGGACAGATTCTGACCCAACTGCACCTTCCTCCATCTAGGCACTTAAGCTCCATTAAGAACTAATGCCAGCTGTCTCCAGACCCATGACAATGTTTCTTATCGATGCCCTTGTGATCTTGCAGTGAAGTCACAGACAGGATCCCAGCAAAGGCAGAGGAAGTACATGCAATCTGATGAGGCCCAAGAATGGAGTCAGAGCATCTGAAGAGCAATGAGAGCCAGCCAGCTAGCCCTTGGCACATGGAGTGTTCTGCAAGGGCTTGGGGAATGACTTTCAGTTATGGTTGGAAAGGGTCCAGAAGTCCTTCTGAGAATAACATGTTGCCCATTTCCATATAAAATGTATGCTGAGCTAAGGACACTGAGGCCATCTGGTTTGAAGGCCTCAGAGATACCTGCCAGAACACCACCAGCTATCTTTATTATCGCCACAAGTGAGGGAGGCCATAAATATGGTTGTGATTTGACTATGAGAGAAGGCCAGGGGAAACTAAGGCAAGGCATGCTTTAAAAAGTATCTTTGATGAGACAGGAGGAGCAGCCAGACACCAAGAACACAACCCAGCTCTCCAGAGCCTCCCCAGTCCAGTTCTGGAGCCAAAAGATTTTACATCTTCCTGTTTATACATGCATAGTCAAAACCTGTCTCAAGAACCTGTCAAGCTTGTCAGTACAAACTCCAGTCCTCCTTGTGCGCTGAGTATTTGTTAGCTGCATCTCCCAGGCACTCTCCATCCCAGTGGTCACAATAACACAGGCATCAGTTGATCCACAATCACAGATAGACTTGAGGTTACAAATACAGACATGCTGCAGTGTGTTTGCAAGCCCCCTCAGGTGACATGATAAACATGCACATCTGCACTTGACCGTGCTGCAAGCCATCACATTCCTGAAAGTTTCTGCTGTCTGCTCTCTGTCCTTCATGCAATGCAAGCACAGCCCCAGCCAGCATGACTAGCTGCACGAGCCAAATCAGTATTGTAATCATTGGAGGGGGTAAACAGAGCATCCCATGTGTTCCTGTGGACACAAAGTAAACAAGTCTCCATGATTTTGCTCTGCTTGAACAGAGCACATCAACTCCAAGCCCACAGGAGCACTGTACAAGCACCTCTCAGAGAATGACACATTGTGCCATACAGCCACAAACCAACAGATCATGCCTGTTTGTCTGCAACCTCCCATTACCTTGACTTCCCAAGATACAAGACTGGTGTCACACATGCTTGCTCTGCCGCACAAAGTTTCTAATCCAGTCAGTGACTTTCAACCAGCTTCTATTAGGAAGCTGAGAGTCATATCGAGACACCAACATTTGGGAGTGTTCATCTTGAAATGAATCCTTCACTTATAAGGGAAGTGTGGCTGAGGAGAGTTCAACCCTCTTTAACCAGCGCATCCACATGAGACACTACATGTCCTTTGAAGAACTTCAGTCATGGAACAAGTTTCAGCAGGAGCCTATGCCTTCTGAGAAACCAAGTGAATTGGATGTGAGACAGAGCTCAGGTACCCATTGTTCTGCCCCATCCTGTCTTATCCCTTTCTGACACAGAGTGGAGTGACCTCTTAGAAGGAAGTAGGACGAGCGAGAGCATGGAAAGCAGCAGTAGCACCAGAGCATACCTAAAGAGGGGAAAAAAAACAAAACCAAATAAACCTGTACGGGAAGATACTCAACCTGCCTTCAAGTGGTTCAGCCCAAGGGCTACTTAGACACAGGGCAAAAAGGCTCCTTCCCAGTCAAGTCAAGGTGGAGTGAAAAAGCTTTGGATATGAAAGGAGAAAGCTTTTGTGTAGAGGTTTAATTAAATGCATGATGCATCCTTTCTGACAAAGCTTGAAGGGGGCAAAGTGCTTCCATTGAAACAATAACTGAAAGGGAAAGTTTCCACAACCCTGTTCTCAGGATAAACAGAGGGGTGGGTGGCAAGGGCTCATAGTCCATTGTTTGCTGACAACTCTGCTTTGTATTTCTGAAACCAAGCAGTCAAGGACCCAGATGGCTGCCAGGCTGCGTACAAACCCCACCTTCCTGTCCGTCCTATTTTACAAAGTGCCTTTTATTTTTAACACAGTTCCCTAAATGAACAGGCTTATGCAATCTCACTGTGTGCATGTCACACTCTCCATTTGCGTGCCATCCCCATCCCCCTCCTTGGCATCTCTGGATCCCATAGACCCTTTCCACTGTGTGTGCTCAAAGGGTAGAGATCTTAAAGATCGGAAACTCCTGCCAGTTTTGTTAAAAGAAGCATCCAGAGAGAGGATACAACTTGTATTAGGGATCCTGCTGCTCAGTAGGGTGAGAGATAAACTCAGCCATGCCAATCCACATACAGACATGCCATCACTTAGGTTTTAAGACCAGACTGCCCAAGGTTCACAGCCTTGATCAAAGATTAGCAAGAGCTAATATGCAACAAGTTAAAATTAAACCATGTTCCCCACAGCATCCAAGGTGCTGCACTCCTCTAACTGCAGACACTGTTGGTTTTGGAAGTGCTTCAGGGCCACCCATGGGAGCACAAGGTTTCACTAGAGGAAAAAAGCTAGCAGAACCTTGCCAGCAGCCAGAGGCAGACTTTGAACTCGGTGCCAAAGTGGTCACAGACTTCAAGACTTCACCTTGGGCATCCCAACTACCCTGCTAGGGTTGTCCCTTCACACAGAGGACAGGAAGAAACAGCTACACCTCCTTACAAACAGCCTGGCAGAAGCCGGTGGCTGCATTTGGGTGGCCTCACTCTTTGGGAGGAGGTCATCTCCAGCAGAGCAGAATCAAAGGCATTGGAAAGCTCAGGCTGAAGACGGGTGCTTTGCTCTGAGGCTTGCTTTTAATGCAAGTCCCCTGACAAGCAGAATAAAAACTATCTGCTGAAATTTCTAAGTTGGCCCTCAGAAGACAGTTCATAGTAATGTCCCTCACAGACTGGTTTAATGTGCTTGTACCTCAGGGCTGTGTCTGGCGGTCTCAGCCTCTCTGATGGGAAGCTGGTTCCCCTTTCTACCCACAAGGAAGATGCAATGGTGCAATGCTTCCATCATCACAGAAGGGGAAAGCAAGATGCCATATGGATCTACGGCATGGCTGGACTCAGAGCCACTTGGCCATATAGCACCTGTGCTGTTAGCAACAATTCCTTGCCACCCCCTTCATTGCTCATTTTTCCAACAGAACCCTCTGAGTCCTACTGCTCCTGCAGCTGCAATACTCAAGTCCCAGCAACACCGGGATTGACACCCCTAGATTTGTTACAGCCTCCCTCATTTTGCAAGACTGTTACAGGCGCTGTCATTTGCCCTGGGGACATTACTGATGTGCCCAAACAGAATCACCGCCAAGACCAAGTTTCACAAGCTGCCACCCCTTCTTGCAGCAGCAAGAAGCTGGGTGAACAAGCCTTGGCTTCAGGGAAGGGGCTGAGCCCATCAGCTCTGACTTACACCACTATATGAGTGCAAAGTTGAGCAAGCCAGCCCTTTTCTTGGCACCACCTCAGGAGTGGGTGCTATAGGCATGAAGCAGCAGTCTGTGGTGCAGAGAAGCCAACTAACTTCCTGGCAAGGGGTACCCCAGTGGGATGGCATCCCAATGTTTTCCCAGTTGGCCTCTTTCCCAACCAAGTTCCATCTCCCTAGCTGCCACTTTCTCATGTATCAGCCCCATTCCCAACTGTGCTGAGGCTCCTCCATCCACTGTCAGGCAGCAGAACTCACCACAAATTATTGATTCCATGCATCTGCAGGAAGCATGCCCCACCACAGGAGGGTGGGTGAAGAGAGGCGCAGGGGGTGTCATCTCTGTGCCAAACGCATGCACACAGTGTTCACTCCAGCTGCCATTGTTTTCCCTGCAAGGCTGCCACGGCTCCAAGGAAAACCCCCTGAACCCACAGTGTGACCACCGGCTCAGACAACATAGCTTAGTGCCTTGAGCCCAGCTGTGGCACTATGCCCCAGTCCCTGGGCTCATGCACACTTTCCACTTCACACAGATGCTGCTTAGCTAACCGAAGACCAGGCTGCAGGAGCCAGCAAACCTCCAAAGCGGAGATCAGGAAGAAAAAGGGAGGCACTGCTATTTGCTCCAGGGCAAGCAGATCCCCTATGGGCTGAGTACACCTGTAAATTAGCAGTGCTGCATTGCAAGATATCCCTGCAGGGAGCATCTCTCCCCATTCTGCTGATGGTGTGATTCAAGAGCAAATCTCTGTCTGCAACCACTTCACCTCCCCACACTAGCTGCAGAGCAATTTTCAATCACTGCCACTATTGCTTTTTCCTCCTCTTTTCCCAGAACAGCTCTGCAATGTGGCTGAATCCCATCAGCTCTTTCCTGGGATGGCAGGCATCTGTTGGCCTCTCCAGGATAGAGAAGATTATTTCCCGCTCCTGCTTCACCAAAATGCTGTGAGAAGATTCAGAGCTTGGAGCTTTGCTTCTCTCCCATTTCCTCAAACAGGTGTCACTTGAAGAGGGACTGAGGGCAGAGGCTTCAGCTTGGAACCTTAGAAAGACAAAACCCGTCAGCCATGAGGGACTGATCAGCCAGAAAACAGTCTAGTCTGTACTTCCAGAGGTTATCCGAGAAGATCTGGGGTGCTTATCCTACTTACCAGGCTAAAACTGAGCATCACTAGTGACTGCAGATTCCCTTCTTACTGTGAAGGACCAGGTGAAATGTCTTGCTCATAAGTTTGGCATGGGGCAGGATGCTAGGAGAGCTCTCAAGAGATCATTTTTTAGCATGTTCATGGCCTCCTTAAAAATTGATACAATGCAAAAGCTGTTATCTCCCCCAGAATCACTGAAGCTTTTTATATACACATACTGCTGTCAAGCCCAGGGCACTCAAGGCTTGTGCCAGACCTTTACTAGTTGAATTCACACCCCAGCTCTTCCTGCCTGGATTGTTGTGTCTTCCACTGCTGTTCACACTCCACCATGGCCATTGCTCAGAGCAAAATCGGCAAAGCCTAGGTTTCTCCAAGAAAGCTGCTAATAACAGGCTCCATGCTGAGACTGAGAAGTTAATACACAGTTTCTACCTGCACCACACTTTTACTGTGATCGAGGTCACATTTGGACTGAAACTCCTCAGTAAATAATCTTGTACAATCTCTTCTTTGCTCTTCTTGTTTTATGCCCTGTGCAGGATGGACTTGATGCTTCCCAGTGCCTGTCCACAAGAGTTCTTAAATACAGAAAAACTGCTAAGCAAACAGGACTGAGTCTGGTGCAAGGGGAAGATTTATTTTGCTGGAGGTAACTTTGAGTGAACTACTTCAAATACAGGAAAAGCAGTGAATGTCCCCAAAACTCAGCATCATTCACATTTGTACCACCCACTGATGAGCGTCTGCGTTTGCGGCTCCTGGAAGGTGACTGGGTAAACATGCAAAACACCCTGAAACAAATCCAAGCAACAAACCAAACAACGTTTTGAAATATGATGATGTCATTCAGCTAACATGGCCTTGGTCTCAGTGTAAGCTCCTCCAAAGGGCAGCCAAGACTCCAGGAAGGAAAGCAGAGCTTGATCTCATCTGCAATTTCACAGAGCCTCTGACATCAACAGGAAGAAAGAAATCCCCGGATGGGACGAGAGGTGAAAGTTATCCATTGATTTGTCCAGCATTTACTGATGTCTGTAGGAGTGAGACAAACAGGAAAGGAACCCCAAGATATTGCATGAGGACTGACTGGTCAAAAAACAGTCTGTTCTGAGTCCTGACAGCAGGCTTTTTGCTCTGCCTGGCTGCAGCCTGAGTTCTTACAGCAAGGCATTTTACATTGTTGGGCTGAGCAGCAGCGAAGAGAACTACATTCAGGAGCAGCATTTATAATCAGTGCTTTTATTTTGTGAAGCAGAGCTGCACCTTGACCCCCAAGAGGGGAGGGAGAAGACATTTCCTCTCTCCTGGAAGGAGTTCCGTCCTCAGTCTCAGTCTGGTATAGCACGGACAAGTTCAGCAGGGGCACCATCATTGCTGGGAGGAACAGTCCCTTTGACACATCCCACTTGAGGTTTAGGGTGAGGAACGATGGTGGGAAGGAATTAAACACCATAAAAACATAGAAGGAGTGCTGAAGACATACACTGCCACTTAAATAGGTTGGCGTGATTAAAACCTGATGTGTTGCAAGATCTTATGGGCATCTCATTAAAAACCTATTACTTAAAAAATACAGCTTAGATGGGAATGTTGTAAAAGGGCAACTTAAAATAAAACTGGCCATCTGGTCCTCATTAGGCAATTGTCTAAAACCACCATGTTATTATAAAATCCACTGTGTGCTCCACATCTGCTTATCTCCTGCCTGCCCCTAAAAGGGCAACATCAGTTGAGACTCAGAATCTGGATGGGGCATGGTGTGGGGGAAGATGTAGGGGGTCCATGCTTGTGTAGGATTTCTAGGTGACAGCAATCAGCTCTTCCCACATTGACCATCTGTCTATACACCCCCTTATTATTTTATTTATCCCCATGCCTTCTATCCACTCCTGCATAATATTTCTGCTGCAGCACCCACTTCCTTTGTCTGTCTCCCAGCATAAGCCACTCATCTTTCTACCTCATTCCCACTTTCAGGCTGACCCAGTGTCCACAGCATACCTAAAGTACACACAGTTGCAACCCCAATTGGATGAGGAACTTCAGGCTCTTTCACCTTGACCAACAACAGTGTGATCCCAAAATTAATGCACTGTGCTGCAGTCCCAGACCACCCACACTGCAAGACCATAAAGAGTATCAGCATCACAGGAGGAACATGAAAGAACCCATCCTCAATAAACATTAGCCTGGCAAGTCCAGTGTTTCCTAGACAGTTTGGACGCGCATGTCTAGCTACCAAGTGATAATTCTACCAGGGATTTCTTGTCGCAAGCCCCAGTGGAATAATACAGTCCATACCAAATCTACAAGCAGACCATCAAGATTTCTATCCAAAATATTACAGAAAATCCCATTCCAACACAAGGAAATCCTCCAAATTTGACCAGAAAATACTTCCTGTGTAGTAAAAAAAAAAGCACCAGAAAACAGATACATACGACTAGGCTTTGTGTCTGTTAATTGCAAAGTTTAGAATGAAGGGGCTTAGTAGAAATTGCTGAAAGGTTTTCCAGCTAAACAAGGTAGATGCTGACAAGAGTTATTCCAGGGAAATTTGTCCTCTGGACTATGCTTAGGAGAAGGATCATGCACTGATTACAGGGTCTAATAACAGCACCAGGTGAGGCAAGCAATGCATCAGTCCAGGGCTCATGCAAAGAATCCAAGTAGGCATCAAAAGGGCAAAGGGACAAAGACAGGACAGGAGACAAGATACAACCCACACCAGAAGGGAACACATAGGAAACAAGTTACCTGGAGCATAGATTTAAGGTCTATTCAGGAGGCAGGTAACAGTAAAGATACAGCTGGGCAATACCTACAACACACCTTAGGAAAGAACTAAATAGTCTGAGCTGAGATTGGGCTCCTGGTAGAGGGTGTGGTTTGAGGTCCCAGGTAGGGCTACATAGGGCAATTAATGCCTATCAGTACACAGAAGGATCTAGCAGAATGGCTTCTGTACTAAGGGAGGTACAGAACACAAGGGTCTGGTGGAAGGCGGAGTGATTTCAGTGAAATTTTGAGTGCACTGGAGTCGTTTCCTTCTTGTCAGTGTAGTCTCTAAGCACCCCAGCTAGATCTGAAAGATGGCCTCTGCCTGTACCTTTCCTATTTATATGCTACAAGTCAAAACAGCACCAGGACACTCAACCACACAGGTCAAACACATCAGAACATCACAGACCATCTATATAGGGTAGAAGAAGTAGTTTTCCCGCTATGAGTGTTCTTTTTCCTGCAAGGAGAATAATTGAAAGCATGGCATAACATCTCATGTTATGTGTTGACATCAACACTTCAGCTGCCACCTGGAACAGAGCTCGTTATCTTTTGTTGCTTTACCTATCGCATTATCTCATGTTCCCCATGAGAGAAAAGGGGGACACAAGGTGTGCTATCTACAGCCATGGCTTTACCTGTGCCTACTATTCCAGCTAAAGAGACCTGCTTTGATTTGTGTAGTGGCTTCACTAACCTGCATCAGATCTCTGTAACATACATGCTCTTTAAAGACAAATGGCCTTCCTCCAAGCTAACTCCCACAGGAATGAATGAACTTGAATTCTTCCTTCATGAAAGGGCATACAGTAGAGCTAACCTCCCTCTCCAAGCTCAGGCTAATATTTAGGTGGAGAAAACCATGGGAAATTTGAGGTAAGATATGCTTATCATGGCAAGACAGATGTATTTTAACTATGCTATTCCCTCCATAAAGAGCAGACGCTTTTACCCCTACCTTGAGCAAGAAGAAGCCTTCTGGACTTAAGGAAGTGATGTGTAATATATATATATGTCTTCCTACATGCTCCTGGGAATTCAGGTAGGATTGACACAACCTGTCAACCCCAGCTGAACTTGTGGAGGGATGGGTTTCCAAGAGAGAGACGACATCAATTGGAGAAATGGTTTTTGGCTTGCTCACAGAGAGGGAAGGAAAAAGAGGTGAAGATAACAGGCTCTGGTCTACTAGGAAATTACCACTGTAGGAACAGCATCCTGACCCTGTTCCTTTTTGAGGGGTTGGACACACAAAACTGGTTTTGCAGGAGTTTTCCTCTTATCTTTCCAGGGAAGAAGACAGTGGTTTGCAATTTGCTCCAAGTATTCACCCTGACACAAGTGCTCTGTGTTTACACCCAAGGTACGCCTCCTGCCCCCGTTTCGGGAACAGGAGGGGGGGGGTGTTTGCTTGCATGTTTGTTTGTTTGTTTGTCATTGCAATGTTGTGAGGGCTGCTTGTTTTGTTTGTTTCTTAAATCTCCCAGGGGAAATTTCTGGCAGAAAGCATCTCCTGAGCAAGCTTGGGCCAGGGTGTGCTTTGGCTGGGAACTGAGGCAGTTTGTGTATGTAGAAAGAAGAGGTGAAGAGGAAAAGTGTCAGGCCAGAGGGCTAAAGAGTTGTCTGCTGTGTAATGCGGTCATCAGGCAGGGAGGGACAAAAACAATCAGAAAACCAGAAACCAGCTTCGCCCACAACACAAGTCAAACCTCAGCAAAAGCCATTGGAAATATTTCCATTTTCATTTTTTTGCCACCGTTGGGCCTCCTGTGTGTTTTATGTGACATGGCATACTCTGGTTCCTATTGAGGTCACTGGAAAGCTGCCTACTTTAGTCTGGAGCCATGTAAACCCCCTGCTTGGAGAGAGATTGAGAGATGTTAATGCAGCCTAACATGTCCCAGAGATGTTAGAGAGGTTTTTCCTTGGAGTTGCAGCCAAGGCAGCTAAAACTCTGGGGGGGGGGGGGGGGGCTGTAAGTCAGCCTTACCTTTGCCACTTGTTGAACTACTTCTGCAGGGACTTTTCCCACAAAGAAAACCACAGAGCTCCAAAATGTGCCTACTGGGGAAACCTCCAAACACCAGAGAGACAGAGGGCTGGCTTACTGGTGTCACAACAAAGAAACATGTCCTGTGGCTGCTGAGCTATCACAAGTCCATAGAAGCTGTGGTGAGCTGCAGCAGTAAGCAGCAGTTTTCATGTAGGCTGGCTCTGCAAGCCACTTTAGCTGACTGTATCATTGGGTTTAAAGTAGCTGGACGTGGAAAATCGAGCTATCTTTCCTGTTCACTGTTTTCCTTGGGATAAAAGAATATTGCACAGGTCACTACAAAGAAATCTTTTTTAACGAGATGCCAGGTCCCATCTGCTCTGGGAGGAATCACAGTCCTGCATTCAAAAATTGCTGATGGAAGTAACAGATGATGTACTAATGATCCTTGGGGCTTTTAGACAGGTTTACTTAGGAAACCAGGCATGTGAGATCATAGTGTCTTTTAGTCTGCCAATGCATTTGTCTGGGTCCTTCCTAATGGGTTTTTAACTCACATGTAATTTCTAAGAAAATACAACAGAATTATATAAATATCAAAAATTGGAACTTTTCTATGACTTTCTTCATAATTACTGGCCAAGTGAAAGAAAAAAAAAAGTGCAGGTTTAATAAAAACATCCACTGCTGTATGACCTCAGCCCTTTACAAGGCTTCAGAGAATCCACAGAGGTGATTACCTTCCCTTTGCATAAGGAGCAAAGCTTTCTTGGTTTTGCTGCTCACACAATGACTTAGGACAACTTCAGTCTTCGGGTTCTGAATAAATGACTGCCCTTGTCCCCTTTATCATGCAATGCATCTGTTTGTACATGTAAGGACAGACATGGATCAAGCCAGCCCAAAAGATGTTGTAGGGCAGGACATATAAGTTCAGAAGCAGGTAAGGCTTGTGGAGCTCATGTTCAGAAAACAGCAAGGGGAAAATACATATATTCTTAAATGCCAAAAGAACAATGCAGATTTGGGCACACTCATCTCATTTTTGTGTTGAACTTTATTTTCTTTTCATCCCACAAGCTCTAATGTAAAAGAATCTATTTGCCTAAAACCCATGTACTTACACATTCAGTGCAATTTCCTGTGGAACAAAAAGTAGTGTTTAAAAAATAGGGGAAAAAAAAAGCAATCTAAAGAACGTTGAAAAAGCTCTCAAAATGGGTGCTGCAGACCGTCATTTGGTCTGAAGGAAACACATAAAAGTGAGCGAAAGCTACAGATCCCAGTGCACAGGGATCAGCATGGTGTCAATTACTGCAGGTAGTGCTAACATGGGACCACTAAAGCGCAATTTATCTGGCAGTACATGCCTGAGGAGGTGACAGGGCACTGATGACAAATAGAATGCTTAACTTGTTTTAAAAACAGTCACAATCCTGTCTCTCCTCTCCTTTGCAACCTTCTTTCCATAGATCACATCATTGGTTTGGACAACAGGTTTTCATAGAATCATAGAATAGTCAGAGTTGGAAAGGACCTTAAGACCATCTAGTTCCAACCCCCCTGCCAAGGGCAGGGACACCTCACACTAAACCAGGACACCTAAGGCTCTGTCCAACCTGGCCTTGAATACCGCCAGCGATGGACCATTCACAGCTTCCCTTGGACAACAAAGGATGTCGTGTGGGACAGTGTCAAACGCTTTGCCCAAGTCCAGGTAGATGACATCAACTGCTCCCAGCTTCAACTTTTCCCAACTTTCCCTCCATAGGCTGATGCAAGAAGAGACCCACCAGAGTTAGCATATGACCATATACAGCAGAAGACTTCATCTCCTCACCCCACCTGCTGCTTCTCATCACACATACAACACTCCCTAATGTCTGGAATGCCATCTCTGCTGCTATATCCTGGGCTTCCTTGTCCAGCTACATCAAGTGCAAAAAGCCTTTTCCTTCCCTGATCTCCTTCTGGACCTGGTACATGTATGCAGAAAGAGATGGGGGGTGGAGAGATATTTGTTTTCTGTTTCTTTGCCTTTTTTTATATCGTCTAAAAATTTCAATAATGAAAGAAACTCTGGCAATGCATGCAGTGGGTGATGAATTGTAGTGTAGGGTTAGCTGTGAACAGACAACAAGTTGTGGTTACTGTCCCTGGCCAGCTGGGAATTGCACATCTCCTATCATATTTGTTGGTCACACAAACCTGTCACTCGCCCATCCTATTTACCCCATCGTCCAGCTGCTGTCTCTCATCCTTTTGATCTCTGGGACATGGAGATTCAATTAGTATGGTGATAGCTATGTAGGAGCCTTCAGCTGCCTCCTAACATACATGTTTACATAATAATATTCACATACTCCTTTCCACTCAAAGGCAATGTCCAACTTGACTTTGTATGCTGATATTCATAAACAGAAAGTCAGATATCTACTCGAGACTCAGCAGCCCAAGGAAAATGAAGTTAAGAAACTTTAAAGTACAAATTCATACCATCGTCAGTGATGTACCATAAGATATTTTGGGCACATCTAGAATGTCTGATGATGAATGGATCAGCCTGCATATGTTTTAAAAAACCCTTTGAACCTCCATTAAAATATTCTAACAATGTTATACATCAAAATCAGACGTTATTCTTTTTCATTAAGCAAATTCCTAGAGCAACTCAAGGACAATACTCATTCAGCTCATTAAGAGCTATAAATAAGATAGAAAAACATGTTGCATATTGTTTCCTTTACATCCAACAAATTAACAGCATGGAGGGTATTTTATGATTGCTTCCCTTAGAAAAATTGATGATACAAGAGCAGTATATTCTTGATGTCATCTTGCAAACATTTTTTTTTCTGAAAATCTAATTTTTTAGATGTCTAGTTTCCCTTAATAACAGTGTCATCCCATTTCATTGCTGGAAATTCCTCATGTAAGTTCCCTATGTTCCTGTTGATTCTAGAAAACCACACCATCTTTCTTCATATCCTTGCACATTATGTCCTTGCTGCACAGGTAACTCAGAAGTGGTCTCAGTTTTAGCTTTTCTCTATTCCATTTCTAAAGGAAAAAAAAATCCTGCACTTGGGTTCAGAGATGCCTTGAACCAGGACAGGCTTGGCTGGCCTCAAGTGTTCATCAGAGCTCTTCCACTTTGAAGCAAAGAATATGACAAAATCACAGGGCTGCTGACAGTCCGCGTTTTCCCATAGTTGTTACTCAAGACTAAAATCTTCTGAAATGAACACAAGAGATGTGGGGGAAAAAACATCACAGCTGAGAAGCTGGTGGGAGTTCATCCCTTAAGATAGTTATGATGAAGTAGGGCTGACATGAACTGTATATTTCACTGATTGACATACCACCAAAATTCGGAAGAATTTTCCCTGAGGGAGCATCCTTCTGGCATACCCAAATCTCCACATGATCAAGAAATGCAGGCTGAACTGCTGAGGGATGAGGTGCAAGAGAGCTTCAGGGGAAGTACCTGGACAGGAAACTGTAATAGCTGTCCAAGGGGGTACTCCACTCTATAGTTGGAAAAAGCTAACAGGGTGTGATGTTGGGTCCAGGGCAGTCCAGAGATCTCTGGGTTAAAATACCCACAAGTATTTCTCTCTGGCTGTCTTCAAGAGTTCACATCACCAATATAGCCCAAGGACAAATGGTGGAGGATCGTCTCTTCTACCACTTAAAATGTTGCCTCTTGAAATACATGCAAGAAACAAAGCAGGTGACCTTTTATCAGCCACTGGAACACTTCAACCTGGATGTGTCTGAGTATTCAGGAGTCATATAGGCATTTGTGAGAAGGAGCAGGCAGCAGAGAGCCTGATTTAGAAAAGAGATGAAGAGCTCAGACGCACTGGAATACAAAGGAAGGGTACATGGAGGAAGAGTCAAGAACTCTTCTACTCTACCTAAGTGTAGAAGTCCTTCAGCCTAGACCCAGCTTATGCAACCTGTCCATGATGCACCAGGATGTCTTTGAGCCTACGGTAGAAGACCACGTTCTTCCAAGCTTCCTTCAGAGACTGTGTGGGCACAACTGGGACAGTCGCAATACAGAAGCAGCCAAAACTTATCTGTCTCTCTGAATGCTTTTTGCTGTGCCTGGAGAACAGCCCAGGTGTTGCTGGTCCTATTCTTCTCCCATGGATGCCTCTGTAGGAACTACCCAAGTTGATCTGTACGTTGCCTCCGATTTGCCCTCCTCCTGTCCCTTCCCCTTCCACTGTGAAACAAGGGGGCTTACAAAATTACAAAATGAAAATATAAACCTTTAGAAATCAATTTTAAGTAATGTTAAGTG
>JASSUY010031208.1:0-24918 GCA_032466535.1 Forpus xanthops | reverse complement strand
GCGGGGCGGCGAGGACGGAGAGGGCTCCCCCCAACACCGGAGCAGCGCGGTGGGATAGAGCGCAAACGGAACAGAGCTGCCCGAAGAGTCCCACCGCTTCCCCGCCTTCCCTGCGGGCAGGCACCCAGCCTCGCGGTCCCAGATAATAAAGCTTTTCTCAATGCTTTGAGCTTTTCCAAAGTGTTCATTGTGAACAGCTGCTAAAGTGCATTTTTGTCCAGGACTTCTCCAGCACAGACCCAAAAAATAGAGCATTTTCTCATGTTCCTGCTGAACACAAACCAGTGCACATTACACCTGTCTCAGACCAACTGGAAATACAGTGACAAGCCCCCTTCCAGCTGCATATTTAAAGTAGAAAGTGTGTCTTCTACTTTACCTATGTAAATACATTAGGAAACTATGCTGAAAAATCCTGGTCTCCTGCTCTCATTGCTGTGACCTACTCTAGTGGAAGGTGTTCCCACCTGTGGCAGGGAGGTGGAACCAGAAGACCCTTAAGGTCCCTTCCAACCCAAACCATTCCATGCTTCTATGACTCTGCAAAGCTTGTATTTCCATTCCCTTAAACCAGCTCCCTTACTGCAGTCAAACACAAACACAAGTGCCAGCCCACCCACCCCAGCGCTTCAGGTGTCTGCTCTCCCTTGGGCACTGCTCACAAGTCTGACTACAAATCCTGGCACGAAGATGCCAAAAGCAAGTAATTTCAAAGATTAACTGCCAGGTGACCCTAACTTCCCCAGCTTCCTAACAGCGCTCCCACTCAGCACTTGTGGATTGAGTCTGAAAAGTTATAAATGTCTATCCCTAGCAATAGAAATTTTAATGACTGTTATCTGTTCAGTAGTAAATGTCCAGGAGCTTCTAGCCCGCACAGAGCAGGAATAATCCCTGCTAGCTTCCCACAACTGACAGAGTTGGTTAAATTAGGGGGATAAATTACCAGGTTATCTGAGATAACAGACATACAGCAGCTCTATGTGGACACTGAGGGCTCAGCTCAGTGAACCCCCTCTGCAAGTGCCTCTCTTCATACAACGCAAAGGGAACCTCTATTATACTCCTGATTTAGACATCTCAGAGGTAGGTAGGATAGATCTCAGCTGAAGAATACAGTTGCTCCTTCTATGACTTCATTTCATTATTTAGCTACCTAAACATAAATTTTAAGACCCAACTTGTACCTAAATTTTTTCCCTATCAAGGTACATATGAATACATATATGCATTCATTTCATTTAGTACAAGAAAACAAGTACATGGTCAAATCCATTCTTGATTGGGAGGTCTTTCCCCTTTGCTATATTATATTCAGACAAATCATAAAATAAATGAAAACTTTCCTCAATTTTGGAAGGTAATAGTTCATCCACAGTTGGGCCTTCTGTGTCACGTTCACTGATGGGGTTGGATGGGAGAATTAAAATGCCATCTCAGCTTGCTGGGGTCTCATCAGGCAAGTAATGAACTAAAAAACAGCCACAAAACCAATCAGTGCTGATTCTGATGTATTTTCTAGCTTTTTCTTCATTCCTTCAATGCTTGTTGAAAATCCTTATTTCATAGCTGTCCATGTATCTTCATCACCTCCTTTGAGTTATTCCTTCTAATCTCAGCATGGCTTCTGGATTTCACTTTGATCATCACTGTAAGGATGAAATCTTCTTTCCTCACTTATATTGGAGGTAGATATTCCTGCCTGGTCCTCTCCACAAGAAGATACCAGAACTGAAGTGGCATGCAACCTTCAAAATTGAGATAGCATACCTTAAGGAGGCAACAGTGAAGGACAGTACTGTCTGGCCACTGAAAAGCCAGTAACTAACAGGCAGCATGCAGAGAGGCTGCACATTTGCATATGAAGTACCCAGTTTTGTGGAAATCTGTTTGAAGATAGTCTCTGCTTTGCAGAAAATCTCAAATATCACACTCTATCAGGAGTTTTGCTTCCAAAGCATTTCCTTTCAAATTGTGGATCTTCATTATAAACATGCACTGCTGTGCTGCAATGCAGCTTAATGCATGTGTTTTTCCAGCAGCTACCTGCATCTTAATGAAAACAAAGTTCACTTTGCAGAATTCATTTGCAGCAAAAATCTGGAGTTAGTTATACTGGCTCCTTTATGTTAAAATGGAAACCCGTGGGGTTTTGGTGTGCTGAAGACTGTTTCTGAGAAGCTTGGCAGTTACCTAGGGGTGATGTCATGTACATTAAAACCACAGATGCAAGATGCTCTGCCCTCCAGCAGTGGGACTTCCACCGTGCAGGCTGTTTAATAAGTTTCTTTCTTCTGTGACAGACATGCTCAGTGTCCACGTACCCTTTATGAGACAGGGGGTTTTGCGTCCATTGATTGAGCATAATCCTTTGCTACCCTGAGTGAAGATCTGGAGAATGCCAGGATGAAGGTAAACATCACCGGATCACAGTCAGACCTGTGACTCCAAATCCTGCTTGCTTTACATAAGTGAACAACTTTGCTCCCTATCACCTCTTACGACTGAACCTTGTCCACTGCAGGGTGAAACACCTGACAATGCCTGCTGCAGAAGTCTCAGGTGCCAGCAGAGGCTCCAGCAGTATGGGTGATGAGATATTTAGTCTACTTTATAAACCTCCTATGGTGGTTAATTTCTACCATTCTCTGTCCATCTGGACTGCTGCAAATAACTGGTACTTGTTTTTATTTCCATATAAAGGCCAAATTCAGACTATACTTTCACTATTTCTAATGTTATTCACACATTTCTTACCTCTAGCCTTCTAGAACATTTTTCCGTTCCCTGCAATCTCTTTGCTAAATTGGAGAATGTTTACAGAATCACAGAACCATAGATTCATTCAGATTGGAAAAGACTCTTAAGATCATCAAGTCCAACCTAGCACTGCCAACTCCACTACTAAACCATGTCAAGCACAACATTTACAGGGGAACACCACTTGTGACTGGCCACCAACTGGATTTAACTGTATTCCCCATCACCCTTTGAGCTCAGTCATCCAGCCAGTTTTTTTTACCCAGTGTATTCCCATCCAAGCCACAGGCAGCCAGTTTTTCCAGGAAAATGCTGTGGGAAATGTGTAAAAGGCTTTACTAAATCTTGGTAGAAAACATTCAAAGCCTTCCCTTCATCCACTAAGCAGGTCTCCTTGTCATAGAATTATATCAGGTTATTCAAACAAGGCCTGTGTTTCATAAACACATGATTACTGGGCCGGATCAGCTGGTTGTCCTGCATGTGGTACATGATAGCACTAAAAATGATCTGCTCCATAACATTCCCCAGCATTAAGGTCAGACTGATAGGCCTGTAGCTCCCCAGATCCTCCTGCTGGTCCTTCCTGTAGATGGATATCACATTTCATAAAATCATAGAATCATAGAATAGTTAGGGTTGGAAAGGACCTTCCAACTTCCAGCCAAATGGGATCTCTCCAGTTAGACAGGACTGCCAATAAATGATGGAAAGTTGCTCAGTGAGCACTTCCACCAGCTCCCTCAGTACTTATGGGTGGATCCCATCTTGCCCCATAGACATGTGTGCGTCCAAGTGGTGTAGCAGGCCACCGACCATTTCCCTTTGGATTATAGGTGCTTCAATCTGTCACCATCTTCCAGCTCAGCAGCCTGGGTACCCAGAGAATAACTGCTCTTACCATTAGACTGAGGTAAAGAAGGCATGAAGTATCACGTTTTTCCTCATCCTATACCACTGTGTTTCCACCTGCATCCAATAAGAGATGAAGATTCTTCTTAACCCTCCCCTTTATTGGTAAATGTATTCATAGAAACATTTTTTATTCTTTCACAGGAGTATCTGGATTAAGTTCTAATTGGGTTTTAGTCCTTATTTTCTCCCAGCATAAGCTCATGACATCCTTGTAGTCCTGAGCTGCCTGCCCCTTCTTCCAAAGATCATAAACTCTCCTTTTTTTCCCTGAGTTCCAGTTAAAGCTCTCTCTGTTTAGCCAGGCCTGTCTTCCCCGCTTGCTCATCTTTGTGACACATGGGGAGAGCCTGCATCTTCCCTTTTAAAATTTCCTTCTTTCCTTCTTCTTTCCTGTCTTTACAAGGCATTACATTCTGTGATACCTAGAAAACTTCTCTGCTACTTACACTCCTCTCTTCAGGATATTTGTATTAAGATATTTATTTAGGGAATACAGCTATATGACACTTCTGTAGCTCAAATATATCCTATTCATCTGCTATATTACATTTCCAAGCTGCATACTTGACTTCCTCTGCTACTTTCTTCATTTCTTAAACTTTGTCCTGACACAATCAATAACTTCAGTTCCAAGATAAATTTCTGTTTACCTTTCAGTTTAAATTGAGTCAATTCACAGCTTTATCCAAGGTTGCTTCCTGCAACCAGTTCTTTCAAAATGCTCTCACCATTTACCAGAACTAAGCACAGATTTGCAGGTTCTCTGTCTGGCTCAGCCTGTTGGTAACTGCTGGCTGCTGCTACACTTCAGAACTTTAAAGCGTTCTCTATCAGAGATCAGTCACATATTAACTTCTGCTTGTAAGCTCTTTCTCTTTATTTACAGGTGACCACTATAATGCTTACTATCAACACACCACTAATATGCTCTGTATTAACTTGATAATCCTCACAATTCCTACACCAATAAACAAACAAGAAAATAAGGCATAGGGGAGTTAAATGTCAATAGATACATAATTAGCTGATATTTGATTGGAATTACAATACATGCTTCCTTAGACCAGACCTATTTTTAATTGCCAAGCATCCTTACCATTTCCTTGAATGATTCTGTACCAAAAAATGATGGGCCTTGAGAGCTCAGTTGTAAATATGATTTCTTTTCCACAAGTTAAACATTTGAAAAACATCAGTTTGGGATCCATGAAGATTTGAGAAACCGATTAATAGTAATCTGCCTTTTCCCAGCTCTTGTAACCCTGTATGAATGTTAGCTGTGGCCAGCTCATCATCAAACAGCAAGACAACAAGACGTGCCCTCCCAATCTTTTGCAAAGTCTAACTGCTGATTATGATATGATTAAGGAAACCAGTATCAATACAATCAATAGCCACAGCACATGGAAATAAATACCCTGTATGCCCCAGTCTGTCAGATCCAGAAGGGATAACAACCCAGCCATTTCCAAACACATTTCACCTGTCATAGATTATTTGCACATCAGGATAGAAGAAGCGTATAAAGAACATAATCAAAGTAATGTTTGTATCTGCCATGGAGATAATAAGACTTTTGTCATTTCACTGGAATCAGGGTCAAAGCCACACCTTTAAAAACTTATGCCATCGCAATAAATGACAACTTAATATGTGGACAGTAAGAGATTGACAGCTTGAAGGGAAGACTTACAGAGAGAAAAAGCTTTTATCAGTTTTTCTTATTTTTCATGAAGCCATGTACATACCATACATTATTCAATTAACAAGATCACCCTTTACAGTCACTTGAAATTTCCTCTTATCTTTGTTCCTTTCTTCTGTATGAAGTAAGGTGGATTTTTCCTCCACAGTTTCAGTGAACCCTGGCTGCAGCTTCTAAAAGCCTCATTATCTCTTCTATCACATCAGCTTCTGCTTTCAAGGCTCACTGTTTAGTTCTTAATATAAACTGAGAGACTGAAATCTCTTCAAAACAACCTACGTGCCTTTGCCACTAAGCAACCAGCAAAGCATCATGTCCACTGTAAGACCCATTTAATCAAAAGTCATACACCACATGAACACTGGGATACTCAAAACCTTTGCCAACTGCAATTACCCTAATTTCTTCCTTCAAAGAAACACCTGACATGGTGTTTAAATAGGCTGTCATTTTGAATCTCCATTATGGATTTGATTTTCTTCTGTAAAATATGCTTTAAAAACATGCAAGGTTCTGTTAGCCATTGTGTCCAGCAGGGCTCAGAAGTAATACATTAGTATCAGTTTTGCAAGTGAAAGATTTTTAACCTGTATGGACTAGGCTACCCAAATATAACCTTCCTAACAGTAGTTGGCTGTCTGGGTTGCGTAAATCAACCTTACTCTTCTGGTCTTTGCTTTGGTCAAGACCTCCTAGAAGCAACTCACCTAGCTACAAACAACTTGAGTATGTGATTTTTGCAAAGCAAGCCTCAAGAAGTTTTACATTCAAATCTCACTGAAATTCAGTAGGATTTTTTGTGTCTAATTCCCTGAAAGCCAATCGAAAATTTTCCATCTAAATAAGGGGTTTTGTGTGTATGCATACATATATGTATGCATACATATATACATATATGTCTGTCTCTGTGCATACACATACACAGTGATGTGTAGGCACGTACTTGTACATGTACACAGAAGTGATACAATACTGGAGTGCTTTGAGCTTGATAGAAGACATTCACATTATGTTTAAGTGAAATCTCTTCTCTCAATTGCTACTCTCAGCAGTTAGTTCTGTCAAGCTAATAATACAGGTCTGCACAGCCAAATGATACAATATCAGTATTAGCATATAAAATAAAGGTAAGTATAGGTTTCCCATGTCTTTATTTCTTTTCAGGTTTCTCACTATTGGAGAAATTTGCCAAACCCAAACACTTTCATTTCTTTCCCAAGGGTCTATGTGGCATTTTTGGTTTTGATGAGGGGAAAAAAAACCACCTTTGTTTAAGATACAAGGAGACATTACTCCTTCGATTGGGTTTTTGATTCCTAGCAATACACAATAAATATAACTACAGTGGACTATTTAATAGTCCTATGAAAGCATTACATGGCCTATAGATGAAGGGAGTCTAGCTGCCTTAACTAAACAAAATAACTTGCTGTAAGAGCAGTTTACAGGACAGTGATAAATCACAGTGTAATACAATCATGCATTAAGCTCAAAACAAATGTGAGACTGGCACAAATATTAAAGTACAACTGGGCAGAAGTCAGGTATGTACAAGTCATCAACAAACATTGGTGCAAGTGCTTTAGACATTTAAAAGAAACTTACATAAAGACATAGATGAAATTTATCAGTTTGATAAATTTTAAAGAAGGTAAAAAAGTACAGAAAACATGAAAAATTAAAACCCCAACCAATTCATACAGTACAGTTTTACTACAATTATATTACAGAATGAAGACAGAAAAGTATACAGAGAATTAAGAGCAAAGAAACTTCGACTGGCTGTGGCCAGTGGAATTTCATTGCCAATGAGAGATGCGCACACACAGATGCACGCACACACACAAAAAAAGACAAAACCCAAAAAAATCATTTACTTTAACAAATGACAGACACAGAGGTGAGAAACATTTGGCATGTTGCAGCACATGAAGTCATTCACGATTGGCTAACGATGGTACCTGGCTCTGCTGAAGATCACTGGCTTGCCTGAGCGGAGTAACGGATGGAGGAGGTACACCTGATGTGGATGCAGATCGACCTAATCTGCAACTTGCTTTCGGCTCTGCAAAGGAAGAGAGAAGAAAATACACCAGTGAACAGGAGGTGGGTTACTACTGAAGTAAACTGAAACAGGGTGGGCCCAGGCTCCCCTTGGACCAGAAGACTCCCAGCTTGGTTTCTAGTGAAAGTCTTGGTTATTTGGCTGCATTGTTGTTGAGATCAGAAAAAGAGGGTTAAGACAAAACCCGTTCCATGTCCTGGCCTCTTTTCTCTCCTCTACCATTTCAAGCTTAACTATAAAGCATAAAGCACAAAAGAGGAAGCATAAAAAGGAAGTCTGCTTGTTGCTTCCCCCCCCACTCTGCCTTTTTCTAGTCCTCATAAAACAAACCAGTGATTAAAGGGATTACAGCAACTTCTGGTCTCATCTCTCCATCCTGAAGCTGAGGGAGATTGTATCCTGAAGACTGATTATGCTGAGGGAAAGCACGAAATACCAGAAGATGAAAGAGGGAATGTGTGAAAGTGGTGATGATACTGTTGCACTTGGGGGTTTGGAAAGACTCAAAAAATACTTGGAAATCTAATGGTAATGGCAGTGAATTGAAAGACATAAAGCAGGTTGAAAGGAGAGAAATCAGAACATCAACAGTGACAAATTCTGAAGTCAGTTCCTCAGAATCAAGGTGATTACAAAAGTGGAGATTGTCTTGAGAGAAAACTCTATTCCAGAGAGAAATTACAATTATTTCATTTTTCTCCTGCTATTGTACATGGACCCATTTCTCAGAAGGCTCCCAGGGCAGGTTTCTGCTGTTAACATACCAACATGAAGATGACCATACAGCTCAGAAGTCCTGGATCAAGGTTTTTGTGTTCGATTCATGCTGACACCAGTGTGCTACTCCACTGTTCAACACCCCGCATCTAGTCTAGAAGAAACTGCTTTTTCTTGAGAAATGGGTTTGCCTGTTTCTGCTCAAGAAAAATATTTGTCCCCACATTTCCTGCTAATGGCCAAGGGAACATGTCTCAACCCATGACTTCTGGCTCAGATGAATGTGTTCATTCTCCACGTGTTTTATTAGCCTCCCAACCTTGCCTGTCTTTTCTACTTACTGGGCAAACACTGAGAACAAGGACATTGGCACTCAGCAGACATACTTTGTATAATAAAAGGCTCTCAATTTTAGCACTGATGGTACAGCCTTACCATGAATAACAAGTAAATATAATAATACCGTGCCTCCTTGCACTGGGTTTAAAGAATTCCTTCTATGCAATCTTATGTTTTCAAGATGTGAAGAAGGACCTATGCCTTGTGCAATCCTGATTCAGTAAGTTTGCTTTTGAAGCACGTTTTCTCACATAACTTTTGCTTGTGTCTCCAAAATGCCCCATTTACATTGCTGCTTAGTCTGTGTTTGTTTTATATTAATAACTGCATTTCCTACGTGGCTCTATAGTACCATCACTAGCCACTGGTTGAGCCATTGTTTGAAAGGAATACGATGTCCATCACTAACACGTACTTAAGGTCATTTGGCACATCTTGGAAACTTGAAGGGAGCTGGCAAGTTATGCCACCTACCAGTAACATGCTGAAATGAATTATTCCAATCTCACCAATCCTTTTTAATTGTCACCTTAAATGCTTATTTTCCCAGGATGTTTCAGAATTCAATAGGATATGGAGAAGAGCTATCCACTTAAGCTGGAGCACTTAGACCAATGAAAGCATCTGTATGGGTGAATATTCATCAACTAAATATTAATAGGTTGGTTAACATCCAGCTGGCTGAGCAGCAAAAATATTTATGCTGTTTGATGAATGCATTATTCAATTCACTCATTCCTAGTCAGTCTGTAAATACACCATGAGACAACATGGCAATAAGCAGGCAGAAAGGAGCAGACTGATCTCCCCCATAACCTTGCATTATGTACATAATCTGTTGCTTTGCTTTTTTTTTTTTTTTTGGACTTGGGCAGTTATTCTGAAGGTTTGATTAGACTTGTTTTTGTTCTGACTTTGCACTGTCTGTGTGCCAGATCTCTGAATGTTTCTTTCAGTAATACAGATATAAAAATGGGCCTCATGTCTGTTCCTTCCTGGAATTTGGTTGGGGTTGTAGAGAGCATAAGAATTTGGGGTTTTTTTTTGGTTGTTTTTCTGAACTGCTAAATAGAGACTATGTTATTGCTGTGACAAACAAAATATGACACCAAGCATGTAAAATACTCCAAGGCAGTGTCTACCATTGCTTCTGAATTGTTTTCTTTGCTTTGGGAAAGCAGAGAAATGTCATAATTTCCAATTTGGATATATGTGAAACAACAAGAGATTACCATTTCCTTGCCAAAGAGACTCCTTTCATCAGGCATCAAAGAAATAGAACCTATCACACACAGATGAAGTATTAGTTCCTTTATCTCCCTGTAATATATGTTACAGTATTAAGGAAACTATCGCGATTTCCACAGTGATCCTCATCAAAAGAGGCTCCACAGACAGCTCCATGCAGCTTTTTTCAAGTTTAGGTGGGTTATGCAGTGAGAAATAGGTTTTTGTTCTATTTCATTTTTTTAATAGCCATTCCATTAGTCTCAGTGGGAATATTTTTAGACCAAATAAATACTGTTCTACTTTAATTAATGTTTTGAGTAACACCTTCATGCTGCATACTACTGTGGGGAAAAAATACCCATAAATAATCTGCTGCATAAGTGATGCCCAGCTTACTGCTCTGCATTGTGCAGCATGCTATTTTTCAGTTGTGGACATCTCATTCACTGTACTGAGGCTAACTGGATTTTGATCACTTCAAAATAATAATGATCACTACAAATAATAACTTCTGCTTTGAGCTATCTAAAAAGAAGTAAGATGTCTTTTGTGTCCACTATCCAGTCATTTTCAGTATCTTTACCTCTGGATTTTCATGTTTTAAATGGTTATTTCAGCTTGTCTGCAAGGCCTGCATATTGACATCAGTTCTGGTTCTGGAATGAAAATAGGTTTTCTTATTTATCACTGAGAATCTTGAAGGAGGAACAACAACTGCCAGCAAATGTCAGGGATGGTTTCTAGTATTTAATTCATGTTTATCTCATGTGGATGATATTGAGACAGCTCAGTCTTAACATCTGAAATGAGTAGTCTTGAGATTTCTTGCTAAGTCTCATTTGTGACAACAATGCATGGTGTGGAGCTGAGTTTTATCAGCCAGCCTCATAAGCACATAGGGGAGGCTCTGTAGAATCTGTCCTCTGAGGAGGACCCATCAGCTCAGAGCCCGTGACAACCCAAGCTAAAATACATCTAGCTGCCTACTGACAGTTAGCACAGCACCCCATCACTTCACTGTGCAGGTGGATCCTCTGGTTCTAAATCAAACCTGCATAAAGAGGGTTCCAGAGACTCCACTCCAAACACAGGCCCTGTCTGCATCCACAGCTAGGGGCTCTTTGACACTGCTATAAGCCACTCAAAGGCTGACAAGAGCTAACAGCCTGCTGCCAAGTGAAGGAACTCATAGGCGTATGTCTAAGTGCTTTACTGGAATGGGGCCAGGGGATGCAGTGCATTTGAGTAGCCATTAGAGATGCCTGTTGCAATCAATGGACAGCATGAGGTTTAAATTCAGCAGATTGCTCAGGGTAGCTAGAAAGCTGCATAACATATTTAGTTCTCTTCTGCACAAAAATGTTCATAAGATTCAGTGGCTATATTTAACTATGAAAGTTTAGGGGTATTACTTTTCACAGCTTTAAAAGACTCATCCCTCACCAAGTGCCCAAACCACTTACAGGTGCCAGGTGCAGATGCAGTGTAATGTTAGTAGGGGATAGCAGTTATATCCCCCACAGCAGCCACAACACTCCCAGCAATGCTAGATCTTGGGACCACAGCCACCTCAGTATGAAATAAAATTGCACATGTGGTCACCTGCAATGGGACCAGCTAGACTGGACTTGTAGGTTCAAGCTGAGTCCTGACAATGCCAGCAGGATTACCCACGGACATAAGCAAGAAAACAGCCCCAAAGGAGAGCATTAGGGATGAGAATTTTAGGAGGGGCTATCAGACACAGAAATACAGGTTTTCCAATCACAAATAGGATTGCCCTAAAATTGTGTACTTAATTATGCATTTAAGAACCCACGTAAATGACCTTGTCTTCTAAAAGTGCAAGTGCTGTCATTGTAACTAAGGATGTACAGGCTTGGCTGGTTGTGTTTGGGGCAGGGGTGTTGCTGGATTTTCCTCAATAAAGCACAGTGCTGAAATGCAACAAGGTTTTATGGAAATATTTCCGATCAGTTTTATATCAATGTGTTATAGGTTTCTATATTCTCCAGAAATACAACAGCTCTGCATGATTTTTATTTTTGGATCTTAACAGGAAGAGTTCTTTAATTCATCCAAGGAAGGCTTCATTCTGCCTATCCTAATCTTAATTCAAAAAAATACTCTGGCTGTCACTTACATTGGAAAAGCTTCTTATCCTGTCACAGTCTCTTCTTTGCACATGAAAAGAGAAATATTGCTTATTTGCTACAGCTGCCAAGAAGCACATTTTGAATTAAACAAGGCAATGTGACAGGCTGCGAGTAATCACATGCAAAAAGAAAGGAAAAACAGAAAGAAGAAAAAGAAACATGCATACTGGAAAAGATAATCACACTTATTATCAGCATTCTGGCCTGTCCATGTTGGTTTCCTAAAAAGAGATGAATAAGCTGAAATGTAACTTGGAATTCTGAAAAGTTAAGGTGGAATAAACTACATAGTAGTCTGTCTCTTAAAAGTATTTAGAACTTCACCTGCAGAAGCCATGGAACATGACATAGCACAGGAGCATGTCAAACAGAACTGTTTCCACAAAGGGAACACTTAACCTGTACAACTCAATATTGATAGATATTGACAGGTCAAAAGCTAGCAGGTCTCAAAGCCAAGTCAGATAGTGATAAAAAAGCACTTCAGAATTCAATGGGGTATGTTTTAAATTAAGATTTGTTGTGAATTGTCATATCTCAGGTCCATGTCAATGACTGAGGCAATGAGGTAAAGGAGTAACAATGTCCTACTGGCAGTGTTCTTTCCTTAAAATTTATTGCTATTTTTCTCTAAAGCACCTGGCATGGACTACTGACAGTCTTGGGGCTCTGGATCAATAAGACAATTGTATATTATTCCAACTAGCTGCAACACCACTGCTGCAGAGAGCAGTGTGCACTTCTACAGTCAGGCTCTGTGATTGTACGATCCTACACCCTGGAGATCACATACTTGGCTAACACTGAACTGTCTTGTTGCCCTTAGCGTACAGCTCCCAACACTACTCATATTAGATGATAGGAGCTGCTTGCGTGTAGAGAACATGAATGACCAAGCAAGGTCTGGGAGCGTTGCATCCTGGGCTGGATCTTGTTGGGCAGGCTGTCCGGGAGCATGTACCTCCAAGCATTAAGTTGCTTTCACTTGGAGAATCCTTGAAGATTCAGTAGCACAGTGATACTTTGATATTTCCTGTGAGGAGAGAATTCAGGCTTTCACAGGAGCACTCAGTCCTCTTCAAGTGAAACAGTCTGTCATGGGTTCAGCAGTAGCAGTCATTTTTCTCCTTCTTGGTAGCTACTGCAGCTCTGCATTTTTGATTTTGGGCCTGTGAACTGAGCTGATAACACCAGTGTTTTCAGTTACTGCGTGGTAATGTTTTGGCTAACCAAGGACTTTCTGAGCCTCATGCTCTGCCAGGGAGAAGGGGGAAGCCGAGAGGAAGCAGAGACAGGACACCTGACCCAAACTGACCAAAGAGGTATTCTGTACCACAGCATGTCATGCCCAGGATGTAAAAATTGAGAGCAGAGACTCGGAACGGTGGGGGTGCAGCGCTTGGTTGGACTGGGTACAGTTGGTGAGCTGTTGTATTCTTTCCTTGTATTTGCCTTGTCATTATTATTGGTGGTAGCAGCAATGATTTATGTTATACCTCAGTCACTGAACTGTTATCTCAACCTGTGGAAGTTGTATTCTTTCTATTCTCCTCCCCATTCCCCCAGGACTGGGAGAAGAAAGAGGAGGGAGTGAGTGAGCAAAACTGCATGAGGACTTTAAACCATGACACAACCCTAGCTAGCAAGAACTGGTATTTAAATGCTACTCCCTTTTTGTACCAATGTATGCCTCTTGCACCTTGGGCTTTGTATTGCTCCATTCCCAAAGAGCTTGAGCTTAACTATCCATTACTTTTGCAAATCCATAATGCCAGCCAGTAATTCCAGTGTAAGGTGAGTATTTACGCCTTTCCTGATTATCTGGAATGTCTTCAGGTAGAATACTAATGGACTGGCTGAGTGACAAGCAGATGGTAATTCAAAAACAGGACACAAGAGCAGAGGAAGATTTAAAAGGCAGTGTAGTGCCTGTCTCTAGCAGCAGGTGGCAATGCAAAATACTTCATTGTTGTACTTAGGAAAAAAAGCAACAGCATTCCAGAAAATACTCTTTGAAGCTCCTGGAGCAAGTTATCACAGCCTTCTGTTTCACAGATCTCGTCTGGCTCTTTTCTGCACTTGCACTGGCTTTCCTAAATGCCAGAATGCCCCCAAACCACTTACACTGCTTTCCATAAGAAATGATAGGATGCCTGGACACAGAAAGTGACCTTGACAAATTATATGACAGATGAGAGAACAATCAGGCACTAGTGATACCCATGTGTACCTGACAGGCCAGGCTCATATGAACAAAATAACCAGAGAGCTCAAGATTCTGTTTAGAGATGGCTCATTTCCCATCTGATCTTACCAGCAGGTGCAGAACACACAAAAAAATCAGTAATCTCAGTCAGGTATTCACTCAGACCATTTCGCTTACCAGTTAATCTGTGCTGCAGCAGAGCTGCCTGTTGTGCACACATGAGAAGTCATTCCACATCCTTTCAGTTTCACAGCACAGCAATTTAACCCTATTTTCTTTAAATTATTCCAACACTGCCCTAATAAATGCCTGTACCAGTGTGAACTAAGAGGTAGGCAGCAAACTGCTGTTTCAAGGCACAAGAAAAGTGGCTTTTTTTCCCTCTTTTCTATGATGTTAGAAAGAGAGCAACAGCAGTGACAACTCTACTGGGGATTGTCCTGATTTTATTTAGTCCTGTGGCAAACTTAAGTTCTAAATTCCTAGAACAGAATTCCTCCATCCCCTTGACTCCAGGAAGCATTTGTATCCATACAGATGTATTAAATTTCTCTTCTTGCATCCTGTTACAGTTCTAATTTAATTGCGAAGAATGAACTGTTACAGTTCATGTACAAGTTGAGAAGAACTGTGAACAGAATTTTGAATGCAGCATCTCACTGATTAAAGGTAAAACATGTTGCTCAGGCAACAGCTAGAGACATAGGGGGACAAATATTCATGGCAGATGAGAGGCAACATTCATCAAATGAAATGTCATAAAAACTGTGGCGAAAGAGAAATCAAAATCAGCTTTCAGATTTTAATCATAAAAAGGAGTAAAAATTCAGCCAATAAAATATTTCCATGATTTTTCTTTGACAGTCCTAGCTATGTAAGACAAAGTCACAGTCAACTAAATCAAGGCATGATTCAACAACTATTACAGTTTGCTGATGCCAAATGAAGATTAAGGCCAACATGCTTTGTCTGGTTTTGGAGATCAGCCAACTCTTTGAAATAAAACTGATGCAGGAAGGTTGGACAGAAGTACTACATTTTGCTGAGAATTTACTCTTTAATTTTCATTTTCTTCTACTCTGTTCCATATTGCCATTTTGCAGAACTAAAAACACTGGTAAACACCCTTGGTCTAATTACCAGACATCCCGGTACTTTGATGTGGTACCTTTAAACCCACCCTTTTACCTGCATTACCACAGATGACGCACTAATACACTGGGAACAGATTTTTTTAACAAAGCTATGAGCTAATCTGGAAAATCCCTACCTAGCAGGACGCTTTGTGAGAACAGAGAAACAAGTGAAAGGCAGTAACACCCAAATAATCTGTGCTAGAGTCATGAGATCTGCAGAAAAGTAACTTCTGCTGCCCCAGGAAGAACTATCTGGGGAATTTGGAGCAAGAAAAGATGGACTATCCAAGTACTGCAGATGACACATCACATCAGCAAAGCCTGTTCAAGTTATATACTGAGTTTCAGGGTATCATTCCCAGCAATGCAGAGAAAATATGAGTCCTATTATCATACAGGAAAGCATTCCCCTGCATGAGGGGCAAGCATGTCTGCAAGCTCAGGACTCTGAAGACTCATCTCTGCCGCTGACTGCCCAGCGGATCTCTCATGCAGGAATAATTTCTTGTTTGAGCGGCTCATTTATGGTCTTACGCTTACTGAACATTGACCATAATAAGGCTTCAGTATGATGTATGCCAGCTTCTAAAATGGCTATTTTTCAGAATCTAAGCAATAAACAATGAAGTTACTTCTTAAAGAGAACTGTCAAATCTCAAAAAAAAAAAACAAACAATGCGATACTTATGCTAGAGCTGATCTGTATCATTCATGCACGTGCTCGTCTTAGTCAATTTATAAGCAAGGCAGCATTATTTTTCTGGGTTTATAGCAATTCACTCTTTTATGTATACAAAATTTGATTAATAAAATGGATGAATTCATATGATTTCTGAGGGCAAGAATTTGAGACTTCTGAAATCCACAGTCACTTTCTAGAAATTATTTACAAACATAAAGGAGAGGTTGCTTGTATCCACTCACTGTGCATATCAGTAAGACAGCCTTATTTCTGCAGTGTGGTTTTGACTGTACGTGATATCTGAATTTGTGAACTTTGCTCTGAGATGCCATCCTGGGGGTGTCTTTGCCATAGAGTCCCTTTTCAATGTCAAACAGAATTCCTTACTTCTTTAAAAATGATGAGTGGCAAATTAACAAGCTTATATTACCTGCCATCATCCCAATCTTGTTCCAGTCAGAGCACAAGCAACCAACACAGTATTTATTAGTGCAGCAGAAAACGGGCAGGGTAGAATCTGGAATATTCTTGGAAGTCTAAAGAATTTGCATGCTTATCTACTTCAGTGTATATCTAGAGATTCTTCAGCTCACAAAGAGATTCATGAGATCTTCCCTGCTCTGCTACTTGACATACCTGAGCTGCTGCTTCCAGCCAGCATGGTTGGGCTGACAGAGGATCTCCCAAGCCTGCTGGACACTACAGGTGGGCCTGGCGTTCCATCCCATTCCTGAGCTTTCCCTGGCTCCCTAGAGGAAGTTGTCCCATGATGGCCTCCCCTCTCTTTGTTTTCCAGCTTTGGTAGTGGTTCAGTGCTGTGACTTCTGATCTTCAGCTCATCTAGCGGTTCTAAAAAATACACAAGTGCACATTTGGTTATAGAGCTTCTGTAAATTATAACATGCAACAATCTTTTGCTCAATATTCCATATATACCAATCATAAATCTTTTAAAGGCAATTTATAACACACTTTCACTGTCTAGGTGTAAACCATATAGTTTATGTAGGTTTTAAGATACTTTTTAGTTATCAAAAACATAAGGTAGCATATGGAGAAAATGTTATTCTTCTGTTACAACTTCTATATATCAGGAAAACACTTTAAAAAACAGTATCCTACCAAATTATGCTTATATTAACAATTTATGGAAACAACCAAATTTTTTTCAGCTGTCATTTCACTGGAAACAAGTTCTTCTTCAGGCACTTTTTAAGGAAGCTCTCTCCTAAAGCTGTATTGTGCAAGCAACATGTCTGTACTCCTTATAAGCTCTAATAAGAAGCACACAATCCACAGAACTGTCCAGTGTTAATATTTTGGGTGTGCCCAGCACCATAACCTGTAGAATAAAATTTTGTTTGGTTGGAAAATCCTTGGAGTCAAGAAATGACTTTCTGCTTGCAACACCATGGGCCAATATAAGAAGGAGAAGTTCAAAACACAATTGAATGATTTTTCAGATGAAGTAGTGATGTCTGCTTTCTTCATGGCTGGTCTTTTCTTGAGACCCTAGTTTCTTTTCTTGCAGGTTCAGCAATGCATGGAAAAACAATTCATTCCTGATGTTTTCCTTCTGTAGCTCTTAAAAATTCACATGAAAAACTAGATATAGAAGAAACATTATATTACCTTCATTTGAAACAGCTAATTACTGTGTTAGCCTCCTTTTAGCAAAAAAAGCCCCAAAAGCCCCTCTGAGCTTGGAATTTTAGGCCTTCTATTTAAGCCCAAAGACACCCTTAGGTAATACTCTCAGTTCCCACCATTCAGATTTATAAATCACACCACTGATGTACCTTAATTTCTATATGTCTCTACGGTCTTGGAATTCACATTTGATAGAGATGGACAATCTTCCCTTGGGACCTATCTTTTTGTGGCTGCAGGGGCCACTACAAGATTTGAGAGAGTCAAGCACAGTAAAATCACCAGAAGCCATTCGCAGGCAGGAGATGTCAAGCACTTTCCAGGGAACTTATGTAGAATGGCAGTGGCCTGGCTCTGTAGGACTGTTGGAGATGCAATGCAGAATTTGCCCCAGCAGCCACTTCGTTTTCCAATTATCCCCATGTCCATGAACTAGGACTATTGGTTGCTCCTCAGATGATACAGTTCCAGAAAAAAAATCGCATTCAAACCACTTTAATTTGTCTGTGGCTCAAAACCCCACATACTGTTCACCCTTGCGATAACAGAGGACAACGCCATATTAAGCATCTATCTACGCAGTATAGTAGAAACCCCACCTGTGCACAACTGTAACAAAATCTCATGTTATTTTGAGTTGACATTCCAGTCTGCAGATGAACTTCATGAGCAACAGCACAGGCAGCTTGAAGTCTCCTTTATGAAACATCATACAGGAAACATGTAAAAATATCCAACTGGATATGCAGTGCAATATATAACCATTAGTGTATTTCATGAACTGCTATCAACTGATAGTAATAATTAATGTTGAGAATATCATACCTGTCAGGATTTTTTTTTTTAATAGACACGGTACTATCAATCCACAGAAAACAGTGAAATAACCCCAGTTTAGCATGTGTCGTAAACAGGATTCAGTGGCATTTTATGTGATACAGGCCTTCAAAAATTAAACCTCTTTCTTCAACTTCTAGGTCACTTACCTATTGTAATGTGTACAAAATGACACTGCTATGAAAATCCAAACTATCTTTTCTTGTTGGTAACCCCAGCAGGGTTCAAGGTTGAGTTAACAGTCTGTACTCATATAACACAAGTATAGAGAGGTAGGACCCAAGTTATAACCACATTTGAATTGCTTTAGTTATCAGCAAAAAAATCTCTTACATTTTTTTCTTAGCACTGATCTATCAAAAATAATAATGTACTTTTTCTCGTAACAGCTACATACAAATATACCTGGTTTATTTCTTTACACCAGTAGCATTCACTTCTTTAAGATAATACTTATCTGAGAAAGGGACAGATACGACCAAAATTTCAAAATTCTTTGGAAAAGCACACAGTCCTCTTTCCCACCAATATAGGATGCTGTCTAGATCTCAGCTTTTCCTCTCCAGCAAAACAAGAGAAAGCCAGAATAATAGAACATGCTTTAAAACAGTCAGAATTGGACCCTGTAAGTGATTACCAACTTAATGCATCATTCAATAGATTTAATTTACTATGTCATTCAGCTGCTACTGGAAATGCCGTGATTACCTCAGTGAAACCCTTCTCTGTGTGCGTCTCATTGACACTACTTGAACACCACCCCTTGAAATTTCACACACTCATGCAGTCAGCCCTTCACTACAGTGGAAACACTCTGCTTGAGTATGGTGTTAAAGATTTATCCACTTCAGTTTACTTAACAGAGAAGCATTTGTACTTGTTGCCTGATAAAAATGATTTGTGCATCCGTAGTTCTATTATCAGCTGAATCAAAGTACAGCAGTTCTCTGCAACCAGCTGGAAACTATGGAAATATTCAGACTAAATAAAGATTTGGCTTATAGTCTACTTCTTTATAAGGTATAGAAAGTCAGTTTTCAGCTGGATGTCTAGACTTCATAAATTTACATTCCACTATCCTTTATTGGGGGATTTTCAGTTCTCAGTTTATCTGAAAAGCAATATATATTAAAAATAAAAAGCAGATTGGATCAGATTACGATGTCATGCAACCCATCACAGAGCCTGAATCATATTATTTGGTGATCACTATCACAACATTGATACATGGTCAGAAAAACATGTCAGTGTTCTGGATAGTTTTCTGGGATATTACTTTCCTGGTCACTTGTGAATATCTAAAAAATGAAAATCAAAAATCCTCACTTTGGCTCTAATATTTTGCAGAGGACTTTAGAATAATTTCAGTTTCCTTAATAAATAACAGTGGAAATCATACTTGAATTTAATTAAAAATAATAAATCACTGTGCTAGCTGTTGCTTGACTGAAAAAGTAGCTCAGTTCTAATGTGTCCATGACAGCTCCAGAAATTCAGAATGCTCCTTTCCCAGGTCACAGCACAATATTGGGACCTTTTGCTGACTATCCCAGTCACTTGCATATTTTCATAGTGTCAACTACTCCCTGCAGCAAATGCAGCTCCGAGGAACATGCTCAGTGGCACCAACTGTGTCCCATCAAAGCACATTCATTGCTCCAGATTTTTGCTCCTGCAATCAGGCACAAAGCATTGGCAGAAAGAACATGCTTTCTGTACCTGCCAGCTATGGTTACCTATGGGGGGGTGACCACCTCATTGACTGAAAATCAAACCACTATATTTTAAACAGAGTAGCCTTTTCTAAAAGCTACAGGAGGATTTAAATGGCCACTTTACCCACACTGATCCCATACAGATACATGAACTCTAACCAGCCATATATTTACTCTGCTGAAAGGTAGCAGTAGCTGCTGCACAGCTTTTCTATTTATTTTTTATTTGAGAAGTGCAGAAACACAGATGGCATCTAAGTTACCTCATGCTGTTAAAAAACGTAATTTGGAGTTAGGAGATACTGAAGCTCAGTGTTATGCTGGGAGCAGCCTCAATCATATGATGGCCACAGGCAAATCTTTTCACAATCAAGTGCTGTACTTTGAAAGCCAAAATTATTATGGAAAACATCTTTATTGTTCAATAATTTGTAAGCCAAAACAGTACACAAAAATGTAAATTTCAAGAAATAATTCACTGCTTTAATATTTATGGGCACAGTTGATTGAGCTGCCATGAAGTACTCAAATGTTTCAAGCACTTCCAGGTGTCATTGCATTTCAGTATTCAAAGACCTGCATTTTTCTTATTTATTTCACCTGAACCTTAGGTTTTCCATTTCAAGAATAAGGTGGTGGCTAAATTCTCTTAGATTGAACATATTTTACAAATAATTGACATATTACAATTTCCCCTCTATGGAAGGTTCCCCTAATAGCTGCACACTGGGTAAGGCTGGCACGTGAGCTGTGGTAGGGGAAAAATCATACATACTAAAGAAAGTGGGAAGCAGACTGAGTCTGCAGCTGTAACTTGGACCAAAACAAACTGAAAAATACAGCTGTGGAAAACATCGTGTCTACAAAGCTATGATCTGCCACTCTGTTCTTAAGCACTAATGAATTTCAGGTCCTGGTGGCTTCTTAGCGTAATGCTAAAGTGATAAACAGCAGAATCTTTGTCACAGCTTGAGGTTTTTTGGGGCAGAAAGGAAAGCAATTGTCTTAAGGAACTTAAAATGAGTGTCACATTTTACCATCTCTCTCAGCTGTGAGCTGAAATGTATAAGCTAATCATCCATGCATTATTCATTTACTCTTTTTTCTGTGTGTTTGTAATAAACCTAAATAAATAATACATGACTTTAGGCAGAACTTGCATACTGTGGGAATGAAATGGTGCTACTTACAGGGCCTAAAATTCAGCATATGCATACAGGTGTAAAGCAAAGTAATTCACTTGGGATGGGGTATAGATGGGAATCAGGACTTCTGATCTCTTCCAGTCCTGACACGTCAGACCTCACCTTGCATGGCTGCAAGACGGCCACGGGCCTGGCTGAAGAAGCAGAGCATAGAACATCCCAATGGCATACTTGGCCATCAGAAAGGGGAAAGACATGGGATAAGGCTGCAGTCAACAAGTGTGTATGAAGATCAGAGCTACCAGAGGCAGCTTTCACCTCCTACCCTCACACATGGAGCAGACTGCAAGAGTGGCAGCAGCCCCGCTCAGTGAGCTGGGTCTAACCCTGGTCTAACCGTGGGGCAGGCACAGCTCCATCAATTTCCCTTATAATACTGCGCTTATCTGCTGCAGGCTGACCACTTCCATGGACACTAGATGCAGAGCAACACTAAGCTCTTGAGAGAATTCCACAGTTTCTTCTTTCTGCACACCTGAGCTTTTTATTTACCTTTATTACACATTTAAAAATCAGAGCTGCCTTTCAATGTTTTTTTTGTTGTATGGCGGTTTGTCTGATCAGCACAGTTGTAAATTTATCCCAACCTCTCCCAAGCAAAACTAATAGTCGATTAATACTACATGCAAGAAACATGGATAATGCTCAGTACTTAACCCATTTTTCCCAGAAAATAGGAGTTTATTATAATGCTGGTGAAAGCTGTTTCCTCATCATTATTAACTATGTTGGTTTGTCTATTCTGAGTTCATCTGCTTGCTAATTAAGCAGAAGTTTGCTTTGCATATCAATTTTTAATATCCCTTTTTTTACAGTTAAGTGAGAGTTGCAGCAGCCAGCTTGTTCAATTAAGAGCAGCTCTGACCTAGTTCCATGCAAAATCAATAGAAAACCTGAAAGAATCTAAAATTTAAGGAGACATGGCTGAAATGCTTCTCAGTGTTCACTGAGCACGTTTCCGTGTGCAGTGTAGGGTTTGTTTGGCTTTATATGGTGGAATTCTGTGAAGATCACATCTGCCTGCTACAGACAGCAAAGAGAGGGAAATGAGAGACCACTGAAGAAATGAAGTTTGGTTGGTTTCCTCTGGCTTCCCAAAGCTGCTAAGGCAGCAATCCTGATTAGAAAAACAAGATAGGAAAAGTTCACAATGCAATCAGCTGAAGACTAACAAAAGAAGGAATAGATTTTTACCAAAAGATCACCCAGCGCTTTAGAATAAAGGTATTCTATTAAAATTAGGAGTGCTGTAATCTGGTTGGAAGAAAAAAGACTAGTCTAGACTAAAGTAGATTTCTTTAAGTTTCAGTAAACTTCAGATGTCATTATCAGTCACTTAAAAGATGAAGTTTTAAAAACTGCATTGTAAGACATAGTTGACATTGTTTGATGTCCTAGTGCAAAAGGAAAAAGTCTCTTGTATATTGACATAAATAAAGGAAAACCTAGTTTAGTCTTACATAAAGAGATCCACTTGATCCAAGAAAATTATATTTTGGCATATATTATAGAAGGGATGACAATATAATACATCATGTTTCCAACAAGGCCATCATTTCTTCTTAATGATTTATTCCAATCCTGTGCTTGATCTTTCAAATGTGCCTATTCTGCTGCAGATCACCGGACAGCCTGATCCTTTGACTGAAAAGGCCACATCTGGAAGACACACATTGTACGGACATATTACCAACGCAAATAAAAAGCAATGTCCTGGGATTCTCACCATCAGATCAAACAGCATTCTTGGAAGGGATGTTCTTTTGATACTCTATTAATAGGTTTGCTATTTACCTCTGACCAGTCACACTTACATGATTAAGCAGAACACTTTATTCTCTGATATTCACTGCATATTTTTCTTTTCAGAGCTGGCAATGTTGAAAATTGGTGATTTGCACTTGGGAGAACCTCAGTAGAAGCCCCCCGTGTTCCCTCTGTGCACCACTGATTTGAAGAGCTGATGGTGCCCACTCTTACTTCATTGCTTTCTTTCCCAGCCCTGTTCATTTCAGTGCACGCTCATTCTCTTATTTGGGCTCTTAAATATACAGCCTTCCTGTTTGCATGAGGAAACAATGGTTTAAGGGGCACTGTGCTTGTCCTAGCACAGTTTGGCAAGAAATCAGAAGGCAAGGGTGAGCCAAAAAAGCTAAAATACACACTTTCAGAAAAACGCTTTTGTAGAAAGTTCATGACCTTAAGTTTCAAAGCTTCACTTCAAAAATATCAATCTTTCATAGAAGCGCTGACTACATTAAACTTATCAGCATTTTTTTGGTCAAAAACAAACCACCCCAGCTTCTGAACTATATCACCAGTTTGCATGCAGGGGTTTTCCATTGTTTACCACTTTTATTTCTTCTAAAGTGTGTGCCTTCATACAGATTCAGTAGTAGATGAGAATCTGTGGTTACTCAGAAAAATGCAGATATATAAGGGACACAGGTTGTGAAAACTGGGGAGAGAAACCCTCACTTTCCTATTTGCATGTTGAAAAATCAATCAGAAAGTTGGAGTGAGATTTAGTTTTTTACTACTTTAGCTACCTTTATGAAAAACATTTTAACTAATGCTTTTCTCTTTATTGACTCCATTAATAAAAGAGAAAATGTGCTCTTCATTATTAGGACAATTGTTCCATTTGTATAGCTGTCCTTCTACCACAATATCTTACCAGTAAAAGGGAATTCTGAAATTGTCTTAACATTGGCCCTACCTCAATTTTGTTCTCAGTGTTACAAAGCCAGGGACACGCTTACAGACCTTTTTATGCAGCCTCTGTGCCAAGCTGGGACAAGTCAATGCTTAAACTTTCTCCTGATTACGGAACGAAACCTGCTTGTCATACTGTCTTTCTATGCCTTTAACAGAGTCAATCATTTTAGGTCTTCTCTGCTTTCTTATTACAGCTTTCATTTTGTGAACTGGTTTTCCTCATGATAGCTAAGCAACTGTTAAGCCATGACAGCACAGACTTCAGATCCAGGGAAATAAGTAGAATTGCAGATGGCCTCATACAGCTCTGGCCAGTGCCAGTGCCTGTAAGACATTAGTCTACTTTCACAAGCATGCAGAGCAGCTAGCATGGCTGGCACAAGTGCCTCTGTGTTATAGCACATATAAATCATAGAATCATAGAACAGTTAGGGTTGGAAAGGACCTTAAGATCATCTAGTTCCAACCCCCCTGACACTCACAGGGACACCTCCCACTAAACCATGCCACTCAAGGTTATGTCCAACCTGGCCTTGAACACTGCCAGTGATGGAGCATTCACAACTTCCCTGGGCAACCCATTCCAATGACTAACCACACAGGAAAGAATTTCTTCCTCAGAACCAATCTAAACTTCCCCCATTTAAGTTTGAACCCATTACCCCTTGTCCTCTCAGCACAGTCCCTCACGAAGAGTCCCTCCCCAGCATCCCTATAGGCCCCCATCAGACACTGGAAGGCTGCTACGAGGTCTCCACGAAGCCTTCTCTTCTCCAGGATGAACAGCCCCAACTCGCTCATCCTATCTTCATACGGGAGGTGCTCCAGTCCCCTGATCATCCTCATAGCCCTCCTCTGCACTTGTTCCAACAGTTCCATGTC